>CM073765.1:40099288-40318915 GCA_037127475.1 Arma custos
TTCATTATGTGGTAGAGACTGTAAGTTTTTTCGACAACGGTGGTGCAGGGAGGTGATTTGTTCTAGATCCTGCTCCATCATCAGATTTACCCTCCCCCCATTTTTGGTACACTCTTTTATAGTGAATTAGTGTACCTCAGGAGTGTCCTAGATCCCGCAGGTACCCTCTCCAACCGCTACCAGATCAAATAGAAGTCTGCCAGCGAGTAGGATTTGAACCCGTGGCCTTCGGCATGGCAGCTCAGCGCTCTACCTCTGAGCCACTCCATTCCGAACTTTTAAAATATAAAAGAAGATAATTCCTTACTAATTAAATGGGATATTTCCTCTCGTAGTAGGTTCTGCTACGGTTGGTTTCTAAATTGGAATAAAAAAGAAATTTCCAAATTTTCCAATTTCATTCCCTCCAATTTTAGTTATAGATACATAGAACAGACAGAATAATAGTAAAAAAAAAAACAATCGCAACAATCCTATATTTATTGCTAAAAGAACTTGTTACATGACTGTACAACCTTTTAAACCACAAAAATGAGTTTCTTTGTTGTTCGCTTCTCAATTAAACCTTCGAATCTCGACCTTTTGTGCTTCCAAAATGGTTTTGCTGCCAGATTTTACCAGAGCTGTTGAGATAAAACGTTTTACAAACAGTTTAAGTTGTTATCATTTTTCGATTTAACGAAAAACTGTAAGGATACAAATTAATAAAAAAAAGCGAATGAACTAACTTTTTAAAATTTATTTATAAAAATATACAACTATTAAGCAATACGAAAAATAAATAGAACGAATGATGCATAATGACATGAGGTAAAGCCAAATAGACTACACACTATTAGTACTCAAATTGAGAGACTACACACTAATAGTACTCAAATTACAAATTCAACTTCAAAAGTCACGATATCATCTTCTTTTCAAGCGCCTCAGAGTATAAACGGGGACTGAAGAGCTATCTTTGAAAATAGTGAGTTTGAGAGTGAGTAAATTTTACATGAAAGGATTGATATCGAGTTAGGGCCAAATAAGCAAAATTGAGGTCATTATGGATAATTTTATTCGCAACGAAGTTAGCATCCGTAAGTCCAAATGGGTCTGAAAATAGTATCTAATGTAGGTTTCTTTTTTTTTTTTATCTAGTACATGAGTCCTCTTTAATCAACCGATCTGTCTTACTGTTCATTTATTTTTTGTAATGTTTTTATCTTCATTTTTCACAAAACATTACTTCAATTCTTTATGATAATTACTCTCTAAGCATTACTTATCAAATTGGCTCGACTAATAGTAGTAAAACTAAATAAAAACTTTATTTACTGTTACTGTTACGGAGAGACAGAGGTTCCGGGTTCGAATCTCGGCCGAGGGCCTATCTTTTCTCTTTAAAAATAAAAATATTTAAAAATCAAAAAATTCACCAATAATTATGAAAAATTATAAATAGTAATATGACGTAAGTCAATAAGATCCAAAAATTAAATTAATGTTCAAAGAACTTTCGTTCTAGAGTATTCATCACAAAAATTGCGAGAACACGAGGACATGGGATCGGATAAGAGAAAAGATTTCTCCTCTGCCGGCAGGCGGCCTTGGTGGCTCAAATAGTAGGGCACTGTCAAGGAGAGACAGAGGTTCCGGGTTCGAATCCCGGCCGAGGGCCTATCTTTTCTCTTTAAAAATAAAAATAAAAACTTTATTTATTAAATATTCTTAAATATTTATTAAATATGGTCCCGAAATTCGAGTCCCGGTCCAGGTCATATGTTTTCTTTTGAAATAAAATATTTAAAAAATTATATAATATAAAGATAAAATAAATTATAATAATATTAACGACTTAAAGTCAACTAGATCCAAAATAAAATAATGTTAAAGTAACATTCTCCCCGTGTATACATCGCAAAGTGCGAGAACACGGAGATGTAGGATCAATTGAAAAGAGGGGATATGGCTGGCCGTGAAGCGAAGCCAGGATAGCCGAGATGGATAAGGCGTCACCACGGAAAGGTGAAGGTCCCGGGTTCGAGTCCCGGTCCTGGCCATATCTTTTCTTTTAAAAAAAATATTAAAAAAATAATTTAATATAAAGATAAAATAAAGGTACTACTACATTTAAGGGCCTGCTGGCATCATCGCGCTCAGGTGTCACTTACCTCAACTATTTGGACCTTGTCAGGTTATGTATCAATTTGAAATATGCATTGTCTTTCATAATGATACAACAGATTATAGGAAATGAAATAAATGAGGAACATGTAGACAAAATTAAACTATAAATAATAAAACATATATTACAAGAAGTATTCATTAAATAACAATTTTTAACTAAAATATGATTATTTTTTTCATTTTTCAATGTTTTTATTTTAAAGAGAAAAGATTTGCCCGGGCAATCTTTTCATGATGGTGTGAAATTATATGGAATATTTTTCAAATTTTTAAGTAAATTATTTGCTTCAGTCATGTTTTTTAAAATATTGTATAGTAATACTCATCGATTAGTACAGCACAATCCAGGCCAAAACCAGATGATTTTTTTAATCACAAATTTAAATTCACTTACAAAAAATAGTTTTTTTTTATTAATCAGTGTAATGTTGGATCATCTTGCAATTAACATATTTGTTTTTTTAATTTATAAAATATTTATACAGTAATTGAAAACAGCAATGGGCTTTACTTACTTTTAAGCTTTAATGACTTCACAGATAAGACGTTTAAAGTTAGGCTCTGCATTTTAATAGTTTTTACAACGGAGAGTATTGTTTTTGTTTTTTTGCTATTTAATTTATTTTTTATCCCGAATTACACCGAGATAAAATTTCCTTTCAATTCCAGGTCCATGCTTTGTCTTAGCCGTCCCATTTTGTGAACGCGAGTGAATTTGCATATATATTTAGGCAGGATAATGAGACACTCACGACCCGGGCTAAAAGGATTTCTGTCCGTTTAGGGCGCAATGCTACTTTCCACTTTTAAATCCGACTTTCAGCAATTCTATTTAAGTTCAAAAACAACGGAACGGAAAAGATCAAGAATAAGTTTAAGTTAGCTATGTCGTCCACAATTTTGCCAAAAAAATATTTAAATTGAATCTAATTTATACCTTGGGGCTATCCCAGCCTCTATAAAATGGGTAACCTTTATTGAGAGGAAAAACCTGGTGGTTGAGCGTGATCTCAGACACATCACCTCCTTGTACAACCGTTATCCTAAAAACAGTGCAGTGTCTGCAATGTACTGAACGAAGATTCCTCATGGGTTATAGTGGTGCAGATTTTCGTTTTCCTCAGAAATGAGGAAGATGTTATGATGAAGATTCGTGATTCGAATCCTGCTGTAATAGATATATTATTTAAAAAGTTAAGAGTCCTAGACGAAGGCTACAGGATATCTAGAGCCTCCTAACTTACCCAGTTTCAATAAAGTGGGTAATTTTAAATGTGAATTAGTCTCGGAAAAATCACATCTCTGCACAAACGTTGTCTTAGATACACTACAGTCTCTAACATATACTCAACCAAAAAACTCTTCATGGATTATAGTGGCACAAGCTAGTGATTCCCTAACTTATTAAATTTTTTATTTGAAAAGAAAACTTTTACCTCTATGAAGTCAAAATGTAGGTTTCGATTTATTACTAGACATAAACAACCCTAATACGGAGCGAGATAGCTCTGTCAGTAGAGCTCTGAGTTGTTCTGCTGAATATCCGATTGTGACTGATAAGATGAATTGATTAATTTATTAACATCTAGAGATGGATCGTATGGGAACCTCCTTGGCGGATATTGACATATCATTTCCCTACACAACCGTTGTTTTATAAATTGTATAATCTTCACCTTCAACTAAATACTATTCATGGGTTTCTGCGGTACTGATTTTTTTCTTACAAAAGTTTTACAGTGATTATCAGTAAATTATTTCTTTTAGGTCAAGCGTCCAAAATATTCTTTGTATTTATTTACAAAGAATTAAACTCTCCAAATAATTTTATTATTAACTGCTCGAATATTTTGAATTTCTTATGGCTCTTAAATTAACACAACATATAATATTAATGGATACACAGATATGTTCCGCTTTTAGCTCAATACATTGTTTATAATTTTTTGAAAAAAAAACCCACTATTGTATAACCATTTATTGCTTTATTATGGTTGCTTCTTCAAGAGAAAACCAGTCATTGGTTTAATAATGTTTTTTAATTAATTATTTAATAAAACTTTAATTGATATGTTTTTGAAGGGCAATTGATACATTATTAATATGTTGCTATGGCGAAGGTTACGGGTTCGAATCCAGCTGTGGCAGATAAATTATTTAAGCTGCTAACAGCCGATGTTGGATCTTGTGTTATCTGAGGACCCTCCTGGGGCTGCCCAACTAAAAGATGGGCCAGCATCTTTTAGTTGGGGAAGAATCTGGTGTTTGAGGGTGATCTCAGACTAATCCCCTCACTGCACAACCGTTGTCGCAGAAACAGCTCATTATACCATGTATTAACCAAAGATCCACCATAAGCTATAGTGGCACAGATTAATGTTAGACACCCTTTGCTGTCCTAATTTCTTTTTTGAAAAAAAAAGAAGTAAATAGGCAGACTTGAGATCTGTCGACAGAAGTTAAAACTCAACTTTGGAATATTTGTGCTAGTATTTGAATTTCTAAATTCTATTTTAAATAATTAATATTAGCCTTGTATTCATATATTTGACACTCCAAGCTATATAAATTATCCGAGAGATATAAATTATATTAATTTTCAAGTAGTTTATTTATTAATCAAAATATATGACGGGCTGCACGAGCTAAATTCAAATATTAATAATTTAATTGGTATAATAATCAGTATATAATTATATTATATATACCTTGTTTTTGAATTAACATAGATTTTATTTTAACTTTTAGCATTATAATCACTCGTGTATTTCCTGACGTGACGCTAAAAGTTTATCCCTGAACCAAAAGTCGCTAAAGAACTTTTCACTACGACAATGAGGAATCAAATTTCTTATTGTACTTAAACAGGATGAACAACAAAACAGGATGAAATCAGCATACTTTGCCTTGATTATATAATAAATAAATAAAAAAACCTGTTCCTCTACAACCCATGAACGGGATTGTACCCTGGGGTTCAGTACATTTTTTCCCCTAGCCTCTTAGCTTTTATTATTCTGTTGAAAATAGTAAGAAGAGAAAGCATCTATTTTACAGCACCTGGTGCATTTTATGAGGGGAAGTGTGAAAATGTTAATAGGATTTTCTTGATTAATTAGATGGTAGGAGTGGGGGATCTAGTGATGGGGCTCACTAGATCTTTCTGATTGGAGTTTATTAGTAGTTTACTCAATCCATGTTGAGTGTCTGTACATGCGTTTGCTACCGTTGAGGTCGGCCTGTCGGTGTGTATTCGTTAGTATAGTAGTATTCGTGTATTGGGTAGTTCGTGCAGTGTTGGAGGCTATCAAAGAATTTGACAACGGTTCTGCAGGGAGGTGATTTGTCCGAGTTCAAGCTCAACCGCCAGATTTTCCGCCTTATTTTGGGTACCCATTTTATAGAGGCTGGACGTTATATAATATACAGGGTGTCCCGAATTTAAATGGCAAAACTTCAGGAACTTATAGGGGACCGAAAAACTTAGACAAAAATTCCTTTAGAGATTTGCTTGTTTTTGCTTAGTTTTAGAGAAAATCGCAAAAATCAGAAACAAAACAGAAATGTTACAGATAGCGATTATCACTTTTCAAAGTTCGTCAGGCTAGGCAGTGAGATATGTAAACACTTAATGTTATCCTTTGCATTATTTTATTTGTTTACATTTTGGCTTCCTTCTAGGATTATAATTCCTAAATCAGTCTTCAGTCAGTTACTCAGATATTTTTGTGTGAATAGCATCAGCCACAATGCCGCATACATATTCTAATGCTGAATAAGCTGATATGATTTTTGTGTATGGTTTCTGTAACGGTAATGCTTTAGAAGCGTTGAGGGAGTATGCGCGCCGATTTCCAAATAGAAGAGTGCCTAATCGACGAGTCTTTTCGTTAACTTTTAATAGACTACGAGAGACTGGGTCATTCTTAATATGTAATGAAGGCGACCAATTTCAGGCAGCAGTAAGAGCAGATTATCGGAGAAGAAATTGTGTCCAACGCAACTTCGATAATAATCCTGAGACTAGCATCCTAAGAGCATCTGCTGCATTAGCAATATCGCGGCAAGCAATATGGCGAAATTTGAAAGGTGATAATCGCTACCCATACTATCTTCAAAAAGTTCAGAATTTATTACCTCAAGATTATGTCAAGAGATTGAATTTTAGTAACTGGTTTCTTGAAAAAATTCGCGATGATAATTTATTTACATTAAAAATTATATGGGCCGATGAAGCTACCTTCTAGCTTGTCGTAGCATGAAGCTACGATCTTTGATTTACAAGTGGAGGAATTGTAAATCAAAGAAATTATCATGTATTGGCTCTTGAAAATTCCAGAGATATTAGAGAGAATAGGTTTCAGCATGAATTTGCTATTAACGTTTGGCTTGGACTTTGGAACGGATTACTAGTGGGACCATATTTTTGACCTGGAAGATTGAATGGTATCACATTTACACATTTTTTGGTGAACGACTTTTCTAATTATTTAGATGACATTCCCTTACAAAAGCGGATTGAAATGTGGTTCCATCTCGAAGGATGCCCAGCTCATTATAGCAGAGTTGCTCGAGCTTGACTGGATATATAAATTATCCACAACGATGAATTGGACGTGGAGGAGTAGTACCTTGGTCACCCAGATCACCTGATATGACACCCATGGATTTCTTCGTATGGGAAACCTTGAAGCAGAAAGTTTATTCGGCGTCAATCAACTCAAGAGAGCAATTAAGAGCCTGAATCATAGATGCAGTGCACCAAATATCATCAGAACAATGTTTAGCTGCAATTTATCAAGTGAGTGCTAGATGCAATGCTTGCATTGGTGCAAGAGGACAACATTTTGAGCAATATTTAAATTAAAAACAACATAGCATAAATATAAATATAAATAAATAAAAAATAAATAAGTATAAAAATGAAAACTTGTTTTGTTTCCTTTTTTTGCGATGTTTGCGATCTCTAAGCAAAAACGAGCAAATCTCTAAAGGACTTTTAGTCTTAGTTTTTCGGTCGCCTGTAAGTTCCTGAAGTTTTGCCATTCAAATTCGGGACACCCTGTATAGTGTCATTTAATAAATTAGTTGCCATAAAAAATAAGTTTATATTGCGGATCGAAAGTGGTGAAGTTATTGACAAAGGGTTGGAACCGTGGACAATGGCGTGAAGGGAAACCGCAGGACGGAGATAAGGAAAACCGACAAGAAATATTTGAACTGTAGGAGAGCTCTCGACCTCCTAACCAACTCTCAAACTTTCATCTATCTTACTTTCTTTTATCATTTACCTAGTTGTTGGATAAGAATAGAAGAAATTGTATAATTTCTTTTAATCATTATTGGATATACATATGCTTGGATTAAAAAAAAAACACCTGTACCACTACAATTCATGATGGGTCTTGGGTTCAATATATGATAGAGACTGTAATGTTTCAAGGACAACGGTTGTGCAGGGAGGTTATTAAAACTAGATCATGCTCAACCACCAAGTTTTCACCATGATCATTTTTATAAATTTAACCACCTCTAAATAAGAACGTAACAAGTTGAATGTGTCATTCCAGAGCGTTTAGAGTTTCAAGGTTGAAGGTCCCGGGTCCAAATACGAGTGTGTCAGATAAATTATTTAATCTTTCATCAGCCTTAGATGAATATCCAGACCTTCCTGTGGTTACCTTTTAGTGTTTATAGAACGAAGATTGAGCAAAGAGGTGATCTGTCCAGAATCACGATCAACCGCCAGATACTTCCACAACTCATGGTCTAACATAGACTGTCAGTGTTGGTAGAAATAATAATATCTAATAAATAAAATAATTCTATCATCTTTATAAAAAGGCATTGGTCGCTACCTGGAGTTGAATTTTCTTTTGCTTCACTAGCTTTTTATGTGGTATTCGACAAAGGCAAAATTGATTAAAACTGCAAAAAGAGGAAAGCCCTTTTTAAAAACATACATAACTACAAACCTTTCGAGAAAAATTTCTATTTGAACACAATGATACACGTGTACATCAAATTGATGGTATTTTTTTATCTTTATGAATCGATTATTTGACTATGATCCTGAAATGTAGGCTCCCCAACAGGAATGCCATAATATGTGGATGATATGCTCCCAACAATTGCGGAGTTTACTAAAGAATAAAAAGGTATAGGATCAGAGATTTATTTATTTCTTACAAATCGTTCGCCTAGGTACACGTTAAATAAATTTCAATATTTATTTAAGTTGCGTGCTTTCAGTCTAACCAGTAGTTTCTCATTCGTTCTGATATTTCTGGTCTTTTTAGGTGGTTCGCTTTCATCATTTAATAATTTCTTTAGGTTCTTATTTCATTTTCGGTAGCGGTAGCTCAGTGTGTAGAGTACTGTGGGTCGTGGTATCGAATACGATAGCGGATTACCTCCCTGCGTAACCGTCGTCCAAGAAATAATATAATCTTTACCTCCTCGGTACCCTTCATGGTTTGTAGTGGTAAAGGTTTACGTTAATATTTTCTCTACCTTTTATAGTTTTTTTTTATTCGTTCCATTTCGTTAGATACCGTTCGATACCATGTGTTTTTTGTTTTATTGAATAAGTGTTGACCTTGATAATATATGTGGAAGAGAGTGGTCCGGGTAGAGGTCACAATGAATTTCTCGTATAATTTGAGAAAAACTTTATTGATAGCCAACGTTTACTTTGTTGGTCTTCTTCAGGGCTGGGGGGAGGGCTGGAGGGTAGGTCCTCACTGGCTTGAAACACAGAATGATTTGATTTCGGACCAATTTCTTCCACATATATTATCAAGGTCAACAATTATCATTCAATATTAATGACAATAGATTAAATAATCTTCCGTACCTGGATTTGTAGCCGGAACTGTCAGTACAGCAAATCAGTGCTTTACCAACTGATCTACAACGTTCTCAATCTATCTATTATGAAAATGAATCCTTTATTTTCTCTGAGATATTTATTTTTTTCTGCTGAAGACAGCATAGAAATATTTGTATACAATCAGTAACACTTTATGGTACTTAATTTGTCGACTATAACTTTTAAATATAAACAGAAAAAACCTTTACCACTAGAACCCGTAAAGGTACTTCAGTTCAGTACATCTATGAGTTTCTTCCGTTTCTAAGTCAAGATTTGTGCAGGAATTTCATTTTTCCAAATTCAGCTTCAACTGCCATGTTTTCCTCTAATTAAGAGTACCCACTTCATAGAGGCTGGGTGAGCTCCAGGAGAAAGATTTTATCTTGAATTCCGACTGAAAGTATTGCCTTATTATTCTAGTTATTAGGTAATCAGATCACCTTCCATATGTTCCCAGCTCAAATATCTCAATCCGTCGACTAGTATATCTTCTCTGATAGGATTTTCTTTTTTCTTTCGTGTTTCCTTGGTATTCTTCTTTTCACTCACCTCATGTAAACATTATTTGTTTCTCAATCTCTTCTATTCCCATCCACAGAATAAATAACGATACAAGTTGAAGCAAATATGTATATATCGAATTTATATTGGTATTTTATATCTATTCTGTGCAATATATATATATATATATATATATATATATATATATATATATATATATATATATATATATATATATATATATAATGGATATTAAATGTTAATATGCTATCGGAAAATTCATCTATTGCTAACATTTATCTCAACGAAAAATCAATTCCCCATAAGAAAGTTATAAAACTGCATCTAACCAACTGAGCTAACCTCGAACACCGCCCGAGTTCGAGTCCCGGCCTGAACACGTCTTTTCTCTTCAAAATAAAAATATTTAAAAATGATCACAATCTTAAGAATGATAAATAACTTATATATATATATAACTATCAATTGTTTCTCTCTCTATAATTATTATTATCTTATTTCTATTTTACTTTATTTACTTTTTCCTTTATAGGAAATAGTTTTCTATAAATATTTTTTTAGGAGGAAATTGATAATTTTTCTCAATCTATTTTTTAATTTATTCCTCATTTATTAATTTCATTGTAGTTAATTATCAAAATGTATTCTATTTTACTCTAAGACATTTAGGTTATACATTATTCCTCTAATAATATTCTAAAGGGACTTGTCCAAGAATTTAAGTCTTTATTATTATTATTATTATTATTATTATTATAAGTTTAAAATTTTTGTTCTATTAACAATACCAAATGATAGAAATAAATGTTATTTTTTATTGATTTAAATTCCTATTTATTAATTTTAACTTTTTATTTATTAATTTAAATATTGGTAAGACATGGAACCTTCCAATTGCAGAAATATTTATAAAACGAAGAAATAATTTTAAAACTTCGTTTGGCTTTATCGAAATCTCAAATCAGTAGTATCTTTTTTTTTTTAGTATATAAACACTTTATTGGAATATTACAATCTGCCACTTTTAGGCAATAAGTAATAGCGCTAAATAGTTATAAAATCATTCAATAAAAAAAATAATAATAATAAAATTTAAAAAAATAAAATAACAATAAAAAAATAAAATAAAAAGTATAGATGCTGGTAATAAAAACAAAATAAATACTTTTCAGTCGTATCAGTACCCAAATTATTAAAATTTGTAGGACATGAACTTCGGTCATTGAATTCATTATAAGCCAGTTAACTCAGTGTTTAGAACGCTTAGTTACTCTACTGAATGTTCCGGCTAAGAATCCAGTAACGGCAGAAGAATTATTTAATCAGATGAAAGCCAAAGATGGGCCCTATTTTATGTGGGGTTCACCGACCCACTATTGGTACTCTTAATTGGGGGGACCCATTGTCTTAGAAACAGTTCAGTCACTAGCATGAGCTGAATTTTAAATTTATGCATGCCATTGAAAATGTTGAATTATTATCATTGAAAACAGTTATATAGTTATTACATTTTTAAAAACAGTCACAGATGAATCCTGTGTGATCTGCAATCTCTACTGGTGCTCACCCAGCCTCAATAAAGTTGGTATCTCTCCGAATGATGGGAGAAATCTTGCCCTGTGTTCTCGACCCGATCATCTCTCTGCACAACGTTGCTAAGAATGAAACTAGTCTCTACCAAGTATTAAACCATAGACCCTTCAAGTATCATCGTTGTACAGGTATTTTTTAAAAAATAGAAATAGATTTTTATAAACATAAATATAAAATTATGAAACAACAGAACTTAAATGGTTAAAGTTAGCCTTAAATGGCTTAAAGTAGATATTGCGTAGGTTAGGGTGTGAAACACCAAGAACTTGCTTGTCTACTGGAATATGATATCATGAAGTGATTAACTTAAACTATGTTAATGACAAAGTTGAGTAACTTAATCAAACAACTAATTGTTTTATCTAGAAGGAACATGTTATAAATTAATAATAGGATTAATAACGGACATCAGAGATAGTAGCTCACTATCTAGAGCGCTTAGTTGCTGGATTGATGTTCCCAGCTTTAAATCCAGCTATAGTAGGTAAATTCATCTTTTAACAATCACGCATAAAAATGTGGAAAACCCTCTTGAAGCTCAGCCAGCCTCCGAAAAGGAGAGGTAGGAACTAATGGATAAGCCTCGGGCAAACCACACCCTGCATAACCGTTGTCTAAGAAACAGTACGGTCTAAAACGATTTCTGTCCGTGGAGGGCTCAGAGCAAATTTCCATTTTCAGCAGTTATATTTATGTTCGAAATCAGTGGAATGGATAAGATCCAAAATAATTAGTAATAATTAAGTTAGATATGTGTCATACAATTTTAGTATAAAAAATGTATATTTAGGAGATCAGTTCCGCAGGTTTTCCAATTAAGTCACAACAAGCTTTGACTCTTCGTTCGTTTCATTTTAAAAATTTAAGAAATAATATTTAAATTTAACCTATTGTTAACCCGGGGGCTAATCCAACCTAAATTAAATCCTTAATTGACATTTGAGCGTGATCTGAAACAAATCATCACACTGCTCAACCGTGTCTTAAAAAACAGTGCAGTCTCTACCATGTACTTAACCCAAGTTCATGGGTTTTAGTAGTACAACGCTTTGTTTGTTTTTTTTTTTTTATCGAATATAAGTTCTAAATATAATGACACGTTTTGCCGAGATATAATCAAAATCTTTTTTTTTTTTAATCAATTTATAGTAAACGGTGAAATCAACTTTTATATTCTATTTCAGTTTTACAACATTTTAGGGGGAGGGAGAAAATAGGATAAAATATAGTATATCGATTCTACCTTTCCCCACGCCATAGTCTAAATATTTATTCATTATTATAAATCCTCGTAATTCCATTTAGTGCCATTGTTGTTATTTTTAATAAATTGCATTATTTTCTTTAGTTCCTAATTAATAATATTTAATTAAATTAATAAACAAAACCTACGAAAAGTGGATTTTATATTTCAGCTGACGTCATGCAAATGAATAAATTAATGGCATTAAGTGCTGTTTAATTAGTAAATAATATATATAAAAGATTTTATTGCTAAAATAACGATAATAATTCCTAATAATATTAGGCTTAGAGATAAATCGATTTGTTTGAATGCCTCACGATATTTCACTATAATAGAAAGAAATATACACCCATAATCGACAGTGCTAACAGAAAATATGCACACATATATATTTATACGTGTGTATATATGTAATATATATATTTTCATTATTCTATGCAGTAGCTGATTGTGGTCGTTTATAATCAGAATACAATGTTAAGGATTATAGCACTAATTAAGGCAATAGTAGTACCTATCGTCTTCACGCTAAACCACTAGATTTTCCCAAATTAAAGGTACCTACTTTGTAGGAGAGTCTGCAGGACACGAAGCATCCATCCGTAGTTGTTAACTATTAAATGGTTTATTCAAATACTAAAGTAATCAATCTATCACAGCTGGATTTGAACTCTAATGTTTCAGCGCAGCATTTCAACGCTCAACAAGCAGAACCCTTTATGAGAAATAAGGAAATCAGTAGTCTAAGCCTCTAGAATCCATAAAGAAGAGTCTTTGATTCAGTAAATATTAGAATATACAGAGCTTTCTAAGTCAACGGTTGGAAGAGATCACACTCAAACGTCGCGTTTTTCCTCTACTTTATAGACACAGGGTATCCAGTGACAATCCATTACATAAACTATTTAATCAATTTACTTGCCACAACCGGAATAGAACCTTGATACATTTTGCAATTCTAAACACTTTTGTACCTAATACCAATAATATGTGTTATCATCATTATTTAAAAGTAACACTAAATTATAATAATTTATTGTATAATTTCTTCAGATTTTATTTACTTAAAGCTACCTATTGCATTCTTGTTTATTTCAAATTTCTTTTAATGCAATATTTCATTGAAAAATATCAAATAATTTGCTCAACAGGAAACAATATCACAAGCAAAATCACACAAAACTTGTTTTTCTCTCTATGTAAAACATTCGCTGAGTGATCCACATTCCAAGTTCTTTAAATATAGAATGGTAATATGAGTACCTACTTTCTGGAGTTGAGGTGGGGGGGGGTGGAATGAAAGAAGGAATCTAATGAATGAAGTATAAGGATTATGGGAAAGGGATCTGAGAGCACTTGTTGATTCCTCGGCCTGAATAAACAGTCGTGTTGTCCTAGAAGACAAACTGCCTCCGCGGAGCCAAGTCTTCAAGTGATTATTATCGGACGTCAGTGGATCCAGCTTAGCCGAGTCGAAAAAAAAAATTAAAAAGATTTAACGAATCAGCAACAGAAACTGGGGGGGAGGCGATTTAAATCTGAATAAAGACTTGATGAGTTTAGAGTTTTTCACCTCCATTACCATTAGATCCGCCATTGTCGACTTATACAAGTCGAGTTCGTTACGAACTGTTTCATGATTCTTCTTTTTTCTTTCGTATAAAAGGGCCCTTAACTTCACTTTAGTTACGGATTTTTTTAAATTTTGCTGGAACCGTGGTAGCACAGTGAATTTCTGTGCTGAAGCTACCGGGATCGACTACAGCTATTGCAGATAAATAATTATTTTTTCTAAACACCAAATTTTGACTCTGTGGGAAGATTTTGGGCCGTTGATGTTTGGGCGCCATATCTTTACTGATGCTTCGTGTCAGCTGTCGATGCAGTACATGTCGTGACCAACTGTTTCATGATTTTTCTTTGATATTTTGTATAAAAGACCCTTAACTATACTTTATTTACGGATTTTTTTTTTCAATTTCGCTGGAAGCAAGATAGCATAGTGTTTAGAGCGTTCAGTTGCTGTGCTGAAGGTTAACTTTTTAACCTGCTAAAAGCCATAGGGCGATTTTATGGGATCTTCTGACCCTCCTGGGACTCTAGAGTCTATAAAGTGACAAATTCGGGAAAACTAGATTTGGGTCATTCAAGTGTAGTACTTAAATTTTACTACATCTATATTTAATAAATAATGTTTCAAATAATGAGTTCAACTTAATTTGCTATTACTGAACCCAGTAAACCTAGCCTGTACAAAGTATTTAAAAGGGTACTATTAATTGAGAAATAACATTGATTGAGCATGATCTAGACTAGATATCAGAACTATATATGGAAATGAAATAAGATTAAGAAGAAATTTTTTTTTGCAAACTAACCACTTTTTTAATCTAAAATACAAACTTGAAATAGTTTAATGAAAAAGAGGAGACAAAATGATAAACTATTATGGTCCAGTGATATTAACAAAGGACAGAAGTAATCAATTTTAATTTATTATAACATTTTACGTATATTAAGGGGGTTGGGGCAGCTTAGTGTTTAGAGTACTGAGTTGCTGAGCTACAGGTGCTCGGTTCGAATCCGGCTTTTGCAGATAAATTATTTAATCTTCTAATGGCCATAGATCGACTACGTAGGATCGGCGGACCATCCAGGATTTACTTATAAAAATTTCTATTTTTTTCAATTAAGATTTCACTTCAGATTATTTCAACACTTACTTTCAACGCTCTAAGTCCCCAATTAATTAAAAATACTTATATACATATAATATATATATATATATATATATATATATATATATATATCTAGTGGAGAACGGAGATAGTTGGGGGGTGCGGTAAAAAAAAAAAACACTAAATAAGTACTAGACTTATATTTAGTAAGTGCCGACGTTTTGACCTTGAACAAAAAATATCAATATCAACAACAATCAATATCAATCAATTGTTAATTAGCCGGTACACCCAACGGCTTCTCTCTCCAAATCGCCCTGAAGATGACCTACACTGTAGGTCGAAACGTCGGCACTTACTAAATATAAGTCTAGTACTTATTTAGTGTTTTTTTTTACCGCACCCCCCAACTATCTCCGTTCTCCACTATATATATATATATATATATATATATATATATATATATATATATATATATATATATATAATTATATATATATATATATATATATATATATATATATATATATATATATATATAATTATTACACCTATTTAGACGGCACCAAGCGAATTCCTCTTTTATTCAATCCTTACAATCAAAACTCTTCGTATAATACTCAATGCTCCTTGCATTGAATGAGTAAAGGCACAATGATCTGAATGTCTCGTTTGTTGGCTGCTTTGGCCCTGACCCGATATATATCCTTTCGTGAAAAACTTTATTCCCACTCAGACCCACTAGTTCAAAACTTTGCTACCACTTCAATTCTCCGAGGCGTCTGAAAGAAGATGTCCTCCTAATCTTTTAAGTTTAATATGATTGAGGACTAACTGTGTTTAGTTTCTCTACTTGCATTACAATTAAATGAACAATTGCATAATTGGCAAAACGGGGATTTTGGGGATCAGACACCCTTCTAGTTTTATGAAACAAAAAAATGTATGACTAAAGCCTAAAATTTCAGGTATTTCGTTTGTTAAATATTCCACTGACAACCTAGTAATTAATTATTGTTGTTTTCTTTTCTTAGAGTAAAATTTACCATAGGATTACTGAAGACCGCTTAATCCCACGGTTAATGCGGAGGGACAAAAGACTGGGAATACAGGATTAGTAGGGTACACCCTTGACAATGTTTTATGTATTAATCCTAAGCAAATAAAACAAAACAAATACGAGGTTTGTATTTATTTAATTTTAGGACCAGGTTCAGATGTTATGAAGTGATTAGTAAAAGAGTTTATCAATCTAAGCGATTTCGAGAAGTTTATTTTTTTAAATAATGCTATTATATCAGTTAAAGAGAGGAAAAACGCAATAATTTATAAATAGGATGCAATTGTAAAAATCCCAAAAACAAATCCATAAGTTTTTTTTTGAGGCTTTGTTCTTACTATTGCATTCTATTATTATTGTAATTCGCAGCTCTGTTGGACACTTGGGAAATTGTAACAAAATTCTCGAATCAGCAAAATATTTAAACTTCCCTTGAATTTTTGTATTCCGGGATATAAATTTTGCGCCTGAGAAATCTGTTAGAAAAATAAATATTTTCCTCTCTAACAAAAAAAATTATTATTATCATTTTTATTATTTTATTATTACAAATACCCTCCTAACATAGATTTATATAGGAATAATAATAACAATACGAACCATTATTGTCTCGGTAACCTAATACAACGATCATTTCCCAGCATTTTTTAGGAAAACTGAATGAAAATGGCAGTATTGAAGAAATCAGGGAAAAAATGGACTGAGGAGATAAACACAATAAAATGGAGAAAAGACGAAGGAAATATGGAACAACTGACGTCATAGTGCTTTGTGCGCCACCTCTGGTCCATCGGCAATAAATAAAAAGTAAACATAAAAGAACCTAAATTATAAGGACCTTTTTTAATGATATTTATTGTGTGGGTTCGAGAATGGTTTAGATTCACAATGCGATCCGAAAGGTGGTGTTAAATTTACATTGCCTGTCCACCAGGCAGCACTGTCGGTATTGAAATTTTAGAAGATAAGATGTTTTTTACTTGTTCATACATTTGCGTCTAAGCTTAGTGTTGTTGTTAAATTGAAATTAATAAATTAATTTATTAATTGAAAATATTAAAGTGTAATTAATCTGTGAAGCGTTTTGCTGAGTTATTAAACATTATTTTTGTTTATTTATTCAACTCTGTGGCGGGTCCTGGCCCCCTCCACCAGCTTCTTCCAGTCTTCTCTGTTTTGCGCATCCGTCATCCAGCTCCAGTCTCCCATGATGTCCCTCGCGTCTGTCCAAACCATCCGACCACTTCAGCTTCGGTCTCCCCTATTCTTCTAAGGCAGTAGTGAGGTCTGTCAAACCCTTTTTTAGGGTTTTTAGGAATGACCTCATCTTTCATTCTAGCCACATTACCAGCCCATCGCAGTATTCTAATCATTAAGGGGTAAACAATATCTCCTTCGTTATACATTGAATAGAATTCGTTTTTTGTTCTCATTCGCCGGTTTTTATCAAGATAAACTCCACTGAAGATTCTGCGGAGGATCAATTTCAAATACTGGGAGACCATGCCCAATCAGCTTGGTCATTGTCCATGTCCGACAAACCTGGATGGATTAATGTTTTGCACAAATGGAACTTGGTCTGTTCCAAATAAAAATTAAATGTTTTGAAAATAAACAAAATGTAATTAATATATTTTCATAATTTTTATCTTTTTATTTAAAATTCCTCTATTCGAATGTACGTCATTGACTTTAAAAAATATACCTGTCATAAATTGATTTGATATTTCTCTTTCTTGGTATTAATTAAAGGCAGTTTTAAGTTTATATTTTACTAGAAATTAATTAAACAGTTTAAGTATATAATTAAAAATTTAAGCTTATAGTATGCGTGATGGCATTCATATATTTTCATCAAAGCAAGTAATTATAATATATTTAAAATTTTTAAAAATTTTATATGTAAACTTCTGAACTGAACGTCTGTCGGATCTAATATTATCTTCTTTTTTCTCTATGTTTAAAAACGAGTTTTTTTTTCTAACAAATCCGAATTATAAAAAAATAAATCCATTTCAAAATTCAGCAGGCATAAAATGCGCGAGCCTGAAAAAAAGATTACTAAAATAAAACATGATTCAATAATTGATGATTGGAAACTCGCTTCCATTAAGAGCATCCAATGCACTCCATTTAGTGCTCCTAAATGTCGATCTCACTCATTAATATTCGATAGGGAAATGAACTCGCAGGGGTGAGGGGTGAATTCTCTTCCCTTAATTCTTTTTTGTTTTAAATAATTTTTTCTTTAAAAAAAATCGGTATACTTCCGTATTATTTATTACTTCATATTTCAACAAGACAATAAAAAATTGTATCTGTAATGATTTCAATCAGATAATTAAATATATATTCGAATATAAATTTTCTGATGGCATACTATAAAGTGTTCAGATATATGGAGGTAATTATGGTTATATAAGTAATGCGGATGGTGAAAATAAAAAGGAGGTAAAGATAATTATGAAAAAAACGCAGTTATGATCATAAAAGTTTTAATAATGATGAAAATATCAACTTTATTGTGATAATAAAGGTTTGGTGAATGGTGACTGTATTGAAACAATTATAATAAAAGCAATGTGAATAAAAAATCAAGGTAATTATTATAGTAAAAAGTAAGGAAAATTATGAAAATATCAGAATAACTAAATTTAAGAAATTTGTCTGATGAAAAGATCATTGCTATTATGATATTAATGGTAATTGGAATGATAAAACGATAAACATAATTATGATATTACAATAAAAACCTCCCTGCTCAACCGTCCATCGAACAGTACAGTCTCCACCATGTATTGAACCCTAGACCCGTTCACGGTCCTTAACGAGTATGTGACACCACTCAGGCGCGGGACCCACATTTTACGCCTCTTCTGAAGAGCAACATAAGTAAGAATTTTTTACTCACTTTAAAAAAATCGAAGGCATGGTACAGACAGGCCTGCGAACAGCAAGTTTGGACATATAAGTTTGTTTTGCCAACCAATGGACTACATGTGAACCCTGGTATTTTTACGAGTTTCTTTAAATGTAAATCCAACAAATAAGTAACGGAGCATAAAGAATCTTTTTAAAGATTTAATCCCTCCAATCTTTTTTTATGAATGTATTATTTAAGAATGATAAAAAATATTATATGGATATAATAAATAATATAATAAAGTCTGTTCTCAGTAGCGAAAGTACAATACAATCCTGTTTGAATCGCTTAAGGATCGGAACGGTAGGGAAATAAATTGTTCCCGAGTTGGTTACCGTCATGCCGACTGGGTAGCTAACTCAAAGCAATTTCTTACTTAACATATCAAATGATACCTTTATCTCTGATTTATTTCTTAATTTACCTCGCCTTTTCCCCTAGAGTTTACTTTCTTTCTCACTCCTTATGGGAAATTCCCCCTTTTCTTTCCGATTTATGTATCCCATCTAAAGGAGATTCTACGTCGCTTTCTTGTTCTGTAGGGATACATTTCTCTGAATCGCTTACCCGGAAAATTAGTTGCGATTCAGAAGTGTAAATAAATACTTTAATCATACTAATATTATAAATGTGAAAGTTTGTATGTTTGTCACGCAAAAACCACTGAACGGATTTGGATGAAACTTTACAGTAATATGGGTTATACATCAGATTAACAGAAAGGCTATAGCAAGCGCGGATTTAGGGGGGGCGTACGGGGGCACGTATCCCCTCCCCGACAGTGTTTTAGGTACTGTGAAGAATCCATTATATTACATAATTAAATGCAAATCACATGATAATAGTGGTTAAAATACCAGAAAGAACATGAGTGAAACTATTGTTTTGATATCCCACTAATATTATAAATGCGAATGTTTGCATTTATGTTTTTTGCACGCAAAAACTACTGAACGGATTTGGATGAAACTTATTGATTAAAATAGGTTATACATCATAGGCTACAGCAAGGGCAGATTTATGTGAGAGCACGGGGGCATGCCCCCCCCCCTGCTATAGTACATAATTAAAGGCAAATCAGGAACTTAGCATCTTGAAATTCGTAGATAGGTTCTTTGTATAGTTTAAGAAAGAAATTTGGATAATTCCACCCCAAGGGTTTCTCCTTTAATATAATAGGGGCTCAAAGATTGTATAGAATCCGTCAGTTTTGAAGTTAGACATATGAAATTTTGGATGTACGAGTAACTTATATTTAAAAAAAAACATTAAATTATTTATTTAAAATGATTTTTCACGAAACTTTATGTGGCAGATCAAATTCCACGCGACCGAACCCGCTGGCATAATCTAGTACTCAATAAATACTCGGATTATTTTAATACAGGTACAGTTCAGACTGAACAATAATAGAAACTTCAAAATAGGAGAAAAATCCAGACAGTACAAAGGAATCTGGTCACTTTTCCAAAGATGAAACTTACATTCTTCTATGACTCAAATTCTGAATGAACGAGAATAAATAGACCGAAATATTTCTGGTAGATGGAGGAAAACAAAATACATTACTACTTATTGAAGAGTCTTGGTTACAGAAATTGCCAAAGACTGAACTGTTTCTTGAGCAACGGTTCTGCATACGTAATTTGACTTAGACCCAACTCAGGATTTTCCCCTATTTCGGATATCCACTTTATAGAGGCTGTGTGAGCCTCAGAAGCTTCACGATCCCAGGGGATCCATTCCCGGCTGTTACAATATTAAATAAAATCTTCCACTTCCGGATTTGAATCCTGGATCTTCGGTACGGCAACTCAGTCCTCTACCACTTAGCCTTTCCGCTCAAATAAATATATTAATAGTTGATAAATAAATACTTGCGAGAATTATTTAAATAATGGCTGCGGTTCAGACTGAATACGGATGGAAACTGTGAAATAACAGCCAGTAATTGGAAAAGATCCTGCTTAGCAGACGGACATTTCTCGAATGTCATTAACTATACAAAATGAACAAGCATATATTGATTCAGCCAATATTCAACTATATCCGCCAGAAAAAGACCACTACAAAGTGGAACAATAAAGTTCTGAAAGATTTAGAAAAGTTGAACACTACAGCCTCACAGCCTCAATTAAGAGAAAAGTAAAAAATTGTTTCAGAATGAAGAAAGGCCAGATAAGGTCAAAAGAAGTTGGACTGAAGATTCAAAAGAAACATGCCAATGAACGCATGAAGGAACTATATAGATAGAGAAAACTCAGGTACATATAAGATAAATAAAGTTCTTGCGTGATCCTAAGTGTTTAATACGAAATAATAATATATAATAAATAATATAATTCTATCATCTTTATAAAAAGACATTGGTCGTTACCTGGAGTTCAATTTTCTTTTGCTTCACTAGCTTTTTATGTGATTTTTGACAAAGGCAAAATTGATTAAAACTGCAAAAAGAGGAACGTGTTTAACAACATACATAACTACAAACCTTTCGAGAAAAAATCCTATTTGAACACAATGATACACGTGTACACCAAATTGATGGTATTTTTTTATGAATCGATTATTTGACTATGATCCTGAAATGTAGGTTCCCCAACATGGATGCCATAATATATGGATGGTATGCTCCCAACAATTGCGGAGTTTACTAGAGAATAAAAAGGGATAGGATCCGAGATTTATTTATTTCTTACAAATCGTTCGCCTTCACACACGTTACACAAATTATTATAAATTATTACACGGTACACGTTAAATAAATTTCAATATTTATTTAAGTTGCGTGCTTTCAGTATAACCAGTAGTTTCTCATTCGTTCTGATATTTCTGGTCTTCTTAGGTGGTTCGCTTTCATCATTTAATAATTTCTTTAGGTTCTTATTTCATTTTCGGTAGCGGTAGCTCAGTGTGTAGAGTACTGTGGGTCGTGGTATCGAATACGATAGCGGATTACCTCCCTGCGTAACCGTTATCCAAGAAATAATATAATCTTTATAATTATAAAGATTATATCGGTACCCAATACCCTTCATGCTTTGTAGTGGTACAGGTTTAGGTTAATATTTTCTCTACCTTTTATAGTTTTTTTTTTATTTGTTCGATTTCGATAGATACCGTTCGATACCATGTGTTTTTTTTTATTGAATGATAGTTGTTGACCTTGATAATATATGTGGAAGAGAGTGGTTCGGGTAGAGGTCACAATGTATTTCTCGTAAAATTTGAGAAAAACTTTATTGATTAGCCAACGTTTCGAACGTTTGCTACTTTGACCTACTTTGTAGGTCTTCTTCAGGTATAATTGCAAAATACAGACAATTAAGAATAAAATTGGTACAAATATATTAAATAGGTTAAAATTTATGAGTGTATACTATAAACACCTTACCTACACCTTTTTGGCACTTCGTTGTTTATACTATACCTTCATATTTACCTTGCTGTGCATATTTTATCATTTTTATTGCCTGTATTCACCTTACTTTTGTTTATTTATATTTACTATGTTTTAATATATGTTTGTACCAATTTTATTCTTAATTGTCTGTATTTTGCAATTATACCTGAAGAAGACCTACAAAGTAGGTCGAAACGTTGGCTAATCAATAAAGTTTTTCTCCAATTCTACGAGAAATTCATTGTGACCTCTACCCGGACCACTTTCTTCCACGTTTTTTTTTTACTTTGGGGAAAATCAAAAATTTTGTTTTGTTAACCTTTTCTGCTTCATTCTCACAGGACAAGAGTTAAAGACTATTCATTTTCATCTAATACTGTAAGAAATTCGTGCACGTTGGTGTAAAGTTTATAACAATAATATTAAGGAGACATTTGAATAACATTCAATATCCAACATGTTATTAACGCTTCACCTACACTAATCGATAGCAGGTTGTTATTCCTGTGAAGTGAGGTAAGTCGGGGATAAAGCGCTAAAATGCTGTGCCGAAGGTCACTGGTTCAAATCCGGCTGTTGCAAAATATTTATTTCATTTATCAACAGCTGGAGGAGAACCCAGTGTAATCTACAGAACGTCCTGAGGCTCACCCCTATACACTAGATACTGTTAATAGAATGAAAGCCTGACGTAAAAGAATATCTGCCCGTTTAGGACTCAGTGCATTTTTCCCACTTCTGAATCCGAATTTCAGCAGGTCTATTTAAGTTCAAAAGCACTTGGATGGATATGATCAAAAATAAGCTTAAGTTACCTATATGGTAACGCTCAGTAAATGAATTGAATTACCCTTTGTTACTATATGTTATTTATAATTTTTTATAATTATTGGTCAATTTTTTTGAGTTTTTAAATATTTTTATTTTTAAAGAGAAAAGATTGGCCCTCGGCCGGGATTCGAACCCGGAACCTTTGTCTCTCCGTGATATCGCTCTACCATTTGAGCTACCAAGGTCGGCTGCCGGAATGGGATGAGAGAATAGATTTATCCTCTGCCGGCAGGCGGCCTTCGTAGCTCAAATGGTAGAGCGATGTCACGGAGAGACAAAGGTTCCGGGTTCGAACCCCGGCCGAGGGCCTATCTTTTCTCTTTAAAAATAAAAATATTTTATTTATTTTGTAATTAGAATAGTTGTATGTTATTAGCTTTAAAATTTAAGTTTTGGTTAAACTTTCGATGAAATAAATCGACGAGAGAAACATCTAGAAAAATTGCCGAATTTTTTTTTTCATTGAAACCATTCTATGTTCCAATTCATTTACTGACTGGCCCTGAGGAAGCTCACAACACGATGAGCGAAAGCTTGGCAAGCAAAACCAATACCACACGGTCCATCCCGGAAAAAGAACATATTGACAATACCGCAGACCGTGGAAGCTTACGTGAACATCTATGTTCTAAGTCCAATCACGTTGAAAAGGAGGAGGTTCCTATCACATCTCGTTTAGTTTTGAGCTATGTCACAAGATGCCCCAGGTGGCAACAGAATGACTGATAATTCTGTTTCAGTGAAAAAAAAAATGTTCGGCAATTTTTGCACTTACGTCCTTTTCAATGTCAACGCCTCAATTGTACTATTATTTTTTTTTAACAGTAGGTTGAATTGTTCAGATACTGCTCCTAATTGTATACAACTCCTGAATGAACTATAGGCAATATCCGAAGCCCCACATCGTCTTTTTTCCCCCATTCGAGTTCGCCTTTGACTTCATGTGAGAAGACATCATCTGTACACTATAGCCCAAATGATATTGAAATGCGTGCTCATTGCGAGCTACTCACTGCTCCGATTGAATTGCTGTAATCATCATTAGCAGATACCTATAATTAGTAATAATAATCGAAGGCCTTGAAATTAAGGAGAAGACATAGGAGATAATTCATTCTTTATTATTAATGGAGATTAAATTTTTGTTTATATTTTAATTTAAATTCATAAATATTTTATTTCTTTAATTCACTTACAATCTTCAATTATTTTTATTAAACGACAGACCCGCCAATAATAGTTAATTATAGTTTGTATTTTTCATTTTCAAGCATTTTAAATAATTTTCATTAATCATTGTAAATTTCTTGGATCAATTACTTTAATTTTTTTAATATATTTTTTTTTGGGCTGATCTATGGTCTAGTGGTTAGCGTAACAAACTACTAAACCCAAGATCGCAGGTTCGTAGGCCGTCAGGTGGCCCTAGGATTTTGTAAAGGGAATAAAAAATCCTTAAATACGCCGCCCTTCGGAAGTGACGTTAGACGGGGGCCCCGAGGCTGTGCGATGCCAGGTACTCGTTAAAAATTCCCTATCCTAATTAAACCTAGATAGGCAAAATTTAGAGCTCCCAATGTAGCATCGTCCGATTAGCCATAGCATCAAAAAGTGGCGTTAAATGAACAAACAAATATTTAAATTTGATTCTTAAGTTTTTCAATAATTCTTATTTATTTCAATTATTTTTTACCAACAAATAATTTATTATTTCTCATATGCGGGACTTACGCCTGTTGGCTTTTTTTCCTTTAAGGTGTCGCTTAGTACAACATATTGGTGTCGTGTCAGATTTTTGTTTGACTTTTGTGATGAATAAATTACTTAATTTATTATTAAGATGGACCTTATGTGGGATATCGAGACCTTCCTGATGGTCATCCAGTCTTTATTAAGTAGGGGAAAAACCTGGTAGTTATGCATGATCTCGAACAAATCACCTTCCTGTAAAACTGTTGTCCAAGAAACAGTCCCCTATCTAACACGACCCTTAATGGGCTGTAGTTGTACAGATTTTTTTTTTTTTTGTTAGTTGAATGTAGTGAGATCTTAGGATGGATTAATTTACAATGGAAATGACATCTGAGTCCACAATTAGCAGGTAAAGACTAGATTGGCCCGGAAACTGACAAAATAAAGGCCGCTTAGAGGCAGGACTGAACCCGGGGTTACTTTATTGTTTTTATTAGGAGTCTTCCAAGGCTATTCATTTAGTCGCGCCCCTGTCTCTGTTTATTGCATCCGCCGGACCCAGGAATCCCCGGACTCTCAGGATTCCGGGCGGTTTTCTCTTTTACTTATTTTTGTTAATACCCCGCCCGGGGCGACCTCCGATCAAGCGTTCTAAAACTTCCCGAGGAAGTTTAAAAGTACTCTTATAGCTTGAGAGAAGATTTTCCAATGTAAAAAGGGAATGGGTAAAATGTCACTCTTATGTCTATATCTTTTCACATAACACCAATTTCGTTCATGAATTCAATATCAGAAAAGAATTAATTTTGAGATGAAACGAAAGGTGAGCTGTTTCAAATAAATCTAGTTTGCATAGGTTTATTCCAAAATTGACGACCACTAACCACAAATTAATGAAATCCTCTAATACTATAACTAACTCAGGTTTTAACCGAGCATGAACATACCAAATCATACACAGATTTCTCATGATCAATAGACCAAATTGACTGCCATATGTATAAACATTTAAAACACATAATTTATGACTTCCAAAGGTATGAAAGTCAAAGATAAAATTAATTATTTCTATAATAATTAGTGAAGGATTAGCCAGTACCTGAACACCGTACACACATTACGTTTTGGTCCGAATTCATTGAATTCATTAACAGTATTGATTTCGAAAGGTTAACATCAATTTAAGAATATACATTTAATATAAAACATAGATATTCATTTTATAATTGTAATTTTGTTAATTGTAGCAGTATATAAGTAAGAATATTTTGGTATATATTTTAATTGTTACATATGTTAATTATTCATATTATTAAAATGTAATTAAATGTATATAGTATACTGTAGTATGGAATGTGCCTATAAATAAACGGTCCTTTCAAAAGTTTATTTTGAAAGAAAAAAAAAAGTTTCAGGTTTAATGAATACAATTATTTTAATTTTTTATACTAGGTATGAGTTAATCATTATTCATATTTGAAGCAATTATTAGATGACATAGAACTAAAACTACAGATGGTCTACATCCTACCGCAGCAGCCGATTTCGTAACGCTATTCTAATCGTTAAAATATTTTCGAACAATGTAATTATTAACTATCAACAATAAATTTCCTTTAATTTATTTTTTTTAAACACGAAAAAGATTTTACAAATAAAAAGAAAAATTATAGTTATTTACAAACTTTATAATTAGTTTACATATAAGGTCTTTTATTATTTTATATATAACTACTAGCTGACCCGGCCACGCGTTACTGTGGCTATTGATATAGTCTTAAAAATATTTTTCGTTAAAATTTGAATTTCAAAGAAACAATAAATGAATGGAAAAAATGAATTAAATAGATTTTTGATTTTATATTTTATTCATCTTATATCTAAGTACAGTATATAATAAATAAATAATATACAAAATTCCTTACTGATAAAATATAAACATCAGATTAATGAATGAGGTATATCATGGTTGATTTTTAATTGTGGGTAATAATATTTAATATATAATAATAGTAATAATATATAATCGATGCAAAATATATTCTTTTAATCTGTCCAAATACAAATAGATTAGATGGTTTACTAACACGTGAGCATGCATATGCATAAATATATCCCCACGTCCATGGGAGAAACATGGATGTTCTAGGTCCAAACTGCAAATGGACATTGTCTGGCCTTGAGACTTGTTGATGGTCATAGCAAAAGCCAAGCTTATATCAAATTGCAGTCTTTTGAAAGGTATATGGGTTCTGATGGTATCATTGGAATACGTGGCTGCACGACGACTTCTCGTTTAAAGATTCCAGTCAACATTGCTGCTTCAATAACATTCCCGGTAATATTTTTGATGACCAAACGTGTAAGATTCCATAATTGGTGGATTCAAATTACACCTAATCAATAATAATGGCCGACACATATCACTCAGGGGTATGAAAAATAGTTTACATCCTATTCTCAGACCTATCGAATATAGACACAAAATTTCATAAGAATCGGTCAAGTCGTTTCGGAAGAGTTTTGCTACAAACACTGTGACACGACAATTTTATGTATTAAATATAGGTAAGATTCCGGTTAATTATTATATGATTGGAAGTTGATTCAGGATCTGTTAGACTAATAGAGCTAGATTTGGGCTCAAATAGTAGCAAATTGTATCTTCTTTAAAAATGGTTATTTATGTTGTTTCCCTAAAACGCACCGATAAGGAGATACATGCCAACAAGTGAAATAACTCCGAAAATTTCGAAGATTTTCGGCCAACGAAAGTATTCACGTCCGTTTTTTTGTTGCGAACTTGGATTTACACAATTCAGGCATGCCCTTACAACATATCAAAAATATTATCACCAAGCGTCACTGTTACGATCGACGCATAATCAATAATAATGGCCGACACATATCATTTGGAGGTATGAAAAATAGTTTACATCCTATTCTCATACACAAAATTTCATAAGAATCGGTCAAGTCGTTTCGGAAGAGTTTTGTTACAAACACTGTGACACGACAAGTTTATATATTAGATATTTATTTATTAATTACTTAATTAATGTCATTATTAATTTTATCAATTGCTTTATTTATTGCATTAAGAATTTTATACTTAATTTTATAGACATTTATTTATGAAAATATCATCATATTATATAGTATTATGAACTATAATTATTATTTCGACCATTTATATTATTAAATCTGTTTTAATTAATATAATTAAATTCTTAAATAATATATTATATAATAAAAAAACTAACCGAATAAATTATAGAAAACTGAATAATTAAAAAAGCATACAAAATTTGACCAATAATATTGTTATACTTACAAGAACAATTAAAAATACAATTATACGTAATACTTTTTTAAATATTAATACAATACATACAATTATTACACTATTAGTAGCATGTATACCGTAATGAACATAAAATTACTATATTCTGGGAGAAATAAAAATAAAAAACTTCCCAAGATCTAAGTATTGAGGATGAAATATAGACCCAGCGGGTCGGCGGTTGGACCTATAAGACAGGGATTCAACTTGTCATAAATTCGGTAGAGCTTCGACAAGACCCAAGACCCCCAAATTATTATAGCCTCAGGCTGCGGTGGAGAATCGCCCACATATTCCGATTTGGCACACGTTCATGACCCCGTGTTTCCGTCGTCTATTGTAATAAAACATATATTATTATAAATTTAATGAACAACCTTAATGTTCTCATTTAATTATATAATATTATCAGGAAGTTTCGTATGAAAAATCCGTTTTTATCATCTCTAAAATTCAAAATGGAATTAGAGGAATTATGCTGTGCACTGTATTTATTTTTATAGAATGCAATTAACTGTTAATAATCCTCATGACTTTGGTTAAATTTACTATATTTATTAATTTATTAGTTATTACCCCATTAAAGTTTAGTTCTAGGGCTTAATGCATGGTAGAGATTGGACTGTTTCTAGAACTGCGGCTGTACGGTAAGGCAATTTCTTCGCGATCACGCTTAACCACCAGCCTCTTCTCACTAATTATAAGAGTGGCAAATTTTTAGAGGCTGGATGAACCTAATGAGTGATTTTAGATCTCACAGGGTTCATACTTGGGTGGTAACAGATCAAAATAATAAAACCTAGAAATGAATATGTTAGTACACACGATCACAATATTTATACAGTACTAAATCCTAAACACAACAGTTATATTTTAAATCTCTGTAACTTCCTATATAAAGCTCTAAGTATTAGAAGAGATGTGACCTATTGATACATATATGATTGTTTACCCACGAAATAAAATCTTTTAATTAAATAAGTTCTTTACTTACATACAAAATTTATAACATGAATTTTCCATACTTTGATGTAGTGTCGACTCATGGCCATATTTTTGATTTTACCTTCATTGCAATGTTTAGTATTAAAATTATCTAATTTCTTATTCTGTATGTTTACTATTCTGTTATTTTTATGTGCTATTATTTTTGTAAAACTTCGAACCTAACTCTCTCTCTGTATTTTACTAATGTAAGAATCAGAAAAAATAAATAAAATGGATAGTTTATAGCATGTAAGAGAGTAATTTCTAATTTAAATGTAGTCCTTAGTCAATAAGTTATAATAATAGTCAATACCAATAATTCACTTAGTTAGCTTATAAGAATGTCTATATATCTGACAGTAAATCCATCTTATATCTGTTAAATCTATATATTTCTTACAAGTCGTCCACAGTTTGCTAACTTTATCACTACAACTAAATGAACATTATTTACTATGCCATCAAATAGGACCATGCTACGCCCTTATTGCTATTTTCGTGAATTTTTTTTAAATTTAAGCTTGGACACTCGGTAGCCCAAGCTGCTGGAAACAGTACCACCGCGTTTGGAGAAGGGTGTTGTAACGAATAGATCATTCGCCATTGATTTTTCAGTTTTGACGCATATCAATTCATAAATATTTCTTTTATTTTTACTATCCAGAGGTGAAATTATTACATCCACGTCGTACGACTGGGATATTGACATAATTCAAGTTACACAGTTCTCCTATACCCACCTTATTCTCCAAACTTATCTCCCACAGATTTCCATCTGTTCAGGAATCCGGACAACTTCCATAAAGGTAAGCTTTTTGAAAATGATTCTCAAGTCAGAAACGCATTTTTAGACTTCATTTCATCTCAGAAACCTGAATTTTTCAGTTCTGGCCTTGAAAATTGGATAAGTTGGGAAAAATGAGTTGAAAACGAATGAATATCTTGAATACAAATGTATTCATTTCATAAAATGAATTTAGTGAATAACCTATCCTTTAAAAAGTGACATTTCAAATGAAACGATCCAAAATATTGTAAAGTAATAGATTAATGAAGAAAAATAATTTATTTTTAATTTTCAAACAACTCATCAACAATATCAGCGATCGGTCTTGTGTAAGAAACTCTTAATTGGGTTCTGGATAATTTGTTGGCAAGCAATTAAAAAGTTTAATCTACTCTATGCTACAGAAAACACTCCTTAAATAAAAATGCACCTATCAATAAAAAATTGGAAATAGTTAAGTCTTTGAAATATGTACTAGAAAATAAGTCACCAGTCAACTATTAGCCAAATCAGGCGTTATTAGGACATATACTGAAAGAAAAATCATATTAATGAAGTTCAAACGCAGCACATCTCACGTCAACAGTTTCGACAGGCTCATCAAATAGAGGAAGACGTTCAAGGTTGCTTTAAATATCATAGAAAAATTATACAATTTTACTATATTATTTTTTTTTATAACAATAAAAATAAATTTCTTAATAATTAATAGTACAATAAGTGATAATCCAATGATACTTTTCAAAATAAATGTATTTAAAAATGGCGCTTTCCTCTTAAAGCAGCGCCACTACTGTTACGAAAGAGGATATAACAATGTTGTAACCTGGTGTTTGTTATTGTTTGTTTATTCAGCGTATTTACCAATTTTTTGTTTTTAATTAATAGAATAATAATAATACGATATATGTGGTTTCGGTACAAGGAAACATCAGTTATAATTTGCTCAGAAGAACTTAATATGTCCAAAAAGGCATTCAAGAAAGTACCAAAACAAGAAAGAAAGAGGAGCGAACGAGTTTATGTCTAATTTTTGGTTGAATAATATTAGTTGGTCCTATGTATACAGGGTGTTTCGGAATTGCACTTTAGGTATGGGTTCTACAACACAAAATAATCAAAAAAACTTCATATTAACATATATCTCAAACTCATTTATTAAACAGAATCAAATGTTAAAGATTTATTATTACTATTTATATTTTATTATTACAACATTTAGAGCAACTGTTCAAAGGGGCCTCCATTTTGTTGAATGCAACATTCGCATGGACTTGGTCCCATAATAAAGTTTGTTTTCTATTCTATTCTATTCTATCATCTAGCATTCTATATCTGATTAGTAATATGTATATTATGTTTCGTTTTCTGTTCATGTTTGTTATTCTAAAGGGATTTAGTTCCAGAATAAAGTTACTTTTCTATTCTATTCTATTCTATTATATTGGCTTACTAGCTGACCCGGCCACGCGTTGCTGTGGCTGTTGTAATAGTTTCAAAAATATATTATGTTAAAATTTGAATTTTAAAGAAACAATGAAAAAATGAATTAAATAGATTTTCGATTTTACATTTTATACATCTTATATTTAAGTACAGTATATAATAAATAAATAATATACACAATTCCTGACTGATAAAATAAAAAACATTAATGTAAGGAAGAAATAGTTAGGGGTGCAGTCAATCAAAACACCTAAATAAGTGTAACTTATTTATTATGTGCCGACGTTTCGGCCTACAATGTAGGCCATCTTCAGGGCGAATAAAACACGCGGCAGCTAGGCGACCTCAGACCCAAGTCACTTATTTTGGTGTTTTGATTGACTGCACCCCCAACTATTTCTTCCTTACATTAGAAGATACAGTCGACCAATTCTTCTCTAAAATAAAAAACATTAAATTAATGAATGAGGTATATAATGGTTGATTTTTAATTATAACTAATAATATTTTTTTTTAAATTATAACTATTTATTTCAATTTTTTGAGCGCTAATCGATGACTAATAGTCTTTTTTAATCTGTCCTTTGCTAATACAAATAGATTAGATAGGTTACTAACACGTGAGCATGCGACATATAATTGTCCATGGGAGGAACATGGATGTTCTAGGTCCAAACCGGCAATGGGCAATGTTGGCCTAGGGACTTGCTGATGGTCTATAAAATTGAAGTCTTTTAAACGGTATTGTGGGTTCTGATGGTATCATTGGATTACGTGGCTACAGGACGACTTCTTCTTTAAAGATTCCATTCAACATTGCCCCTTCAATAACATTCCCGGTGATATTTTTGATTACCAATTCGTCAAATCGCTACGGAGGAGTTCTGTAACAAACACTGTGACACGACAATTTTATATATTAGATAGAGCTAAGATTCCGGTGAATTATTATATGATTGCAATTTAATTCAGGATCTGCAAAACCTACAGTGCTGCATTTGGGTTCAAATTATAGCAATTTAAATCTTCTTTAAAAATTGTTATTTGTGCTTTTTCCCTAAAACGCACCGATTAGGAGATACAGGCCAAAACTGAAATTATTCCTAAAATTTCAAAGTTTTTCGGCCACCAAAAGTATTCCCGTCCGTTTTTTTCGGTTGCAAGTTTGGATATACACTGTTCAGACGTGTCCTTACAACATATCGAAAATGCAGCATCATCAAGCGTCACTGCTACGATCGACGCTTAATCGATAATAATGGCCGACACGTATCACTTAGGGTCATGAAAAATAGTTTATATCGTATTCTCAGACCTACCTAATATGGACTCAAAATTTAATAAGAATCGGTCAAGTCGTTTCGGAGGAGTTCTGTAACAAACACTGTGAGACGACAATTTTATGTATTAGATAAGATTCCGGTCATTTGATACATGATAGGACTGAACTCAGGATCTATTAGACCTACAGATCTGCGGTTGTGCTCAAATAGTAGAAAATTAAATCTTCTTTAAAAAAGATTACGTTTTTTAGACAAATAATTATTTTTTTTCTAGAAATTTTTGATAATTTTTTCAAATCCAAAAAAATAAAATAAAATAAGAAAACAAAGTCAGTAGAAACCTTACCTACAGTGTACTGAAGAACTTCCCAAAGTTTCATGACAATCGGATGATTGGTGTAGTTATGCATAAAGGACAAACACGCATACATTAATTAATTAATATATATATATATATATATATATATATATATATATATATATATACACATATATAGATTATGATTACCAAAAACTCAGAATTCGTCATTAAAATGGATTGAAAAAATTTAAGGAAAAAAAGAAACCTGTTATTTAAAATTAATTCAATATTAATATCACAAGTAACAACAAAAGTAATAATTAAATAGGGATTATAAAAGATTCTTAGAATTAATAAACCACTCAATTTAATTAATTTTATCGTTTTTATCCTGAGCCCCGCTCATTTCAGTTTTCATTCGCTTTAACATCAATTAAGGACTGAAAATGGGGTCGATTCATTTTAATTATCCCCTTTTAATTTACCAGCATTTATTGTTTTAAGAAAAGCTCTTATACATGTGCCAAAAGGAATTGGTATAATAATTTCCAATAATTATTTATAATCACTTAAAGTATTATTGTTTAAATGCATAATTACTATGATTCATTTTAATAAACTAATGACAAATACTCATGCATGAGATGTTCAGGATCAAAAGAGAATATATATTATTTGCTAGTATTGTAATGCAATGTTAGGCTCCCGAAAAATCATGTTCAGAAACGTACTCAAACGAATAAATAAGGCGGCAAAGTGTCATGTCAGAGAAAGTTGCTTGACTAAACTAGAGAAAAATGTGAAAAAATGAATGTTTGATAATTCGGAATATTCCGCTTTTGATCCTGAACGCCTCATGTATGTTCTTAACTGTAGCAACAATAACAATACTAATAATCATATTTGATCGAATAAGTATTTTTCGTTGAAATATGTAAAAAATAAAGTAATTATATATATAATAATAATAACAATACACCCTTAACGACCCCGAAGGTTCGATGACGATATCATTAACCTCTGCTTAAAACTTACCGTTCGTGGACTACTACCCAGACCTAAAAGATTTAGGATCAATCTTAACACAATCTTCGCATCTACGAATCTGTATAGATATTTATAATCTGTACGTTTACAACTAATAAAGAGTCTTGGATTCAGTACGTTGTAGAGACTGTACCGTTTCTTGGAATACGGTTGTGGAGGGAGATAATTTGTCCTATATCACCCTCAACCGCCAGATTTGCCCTCTATTTTGGGTACCCACTTTAAAGAGGCTGCGTGAGCTCCCGTAAGTTTCCAATCCCAAAGGATCCATCCGTGCATGTTAACAGTTAAAAATAAAATCTGCTACATCCGAATTTAAATCCAGAAACACAGCGCTCTACCACTGATTCAATCCGCTGCGTATATATCTATATAAGTAATGTTTTAGATTTGTGTACGTGAATTGAATTCCAGGCTGCTTTTATCTCTATTTTATGCAAAAAAAACTTATTAATCTACCCAGGAGACCAAGGTCTTCTTGAAAAACTTAAAGATAGATAAAATAATATAAAGGTATTCAAAAGTACAGGGAGCGGAGTGGCTCGGTGGTAGAGCAATGAGTTGCCATGCCGGAAATCCTGGTTCAAATCCCGCTGCAGGGCAATAATTTTATTTAGTCTGTTTGCAGCCGGAGATGGATCATATAGGATCTAGGACGCTCCTAGGGCCCACCCAGCCTCTATAATGCATTATAAAAATAGGGTACCCAAAATAAGGGGGGAAATCTGGCGGTTGAGCGTGACCTAGGACAAGTCACCTCCTTGCAGAACCGTTGTCCATGAAACAGTACAGTCTCTACCATGCACCGAACCCCGAACATTCACGGGTTGTAGTGGTAAAGGTTTTTTTTAATTCTTAAAAATTTTATTTATTTTTTTTTTTTATAAACTTGATTTAATTCTTCTTTTTTAGGGTAAGAGAAATAAAAACCATTTTCCAGTCATTGTTTATTCTCAATTTTCACTCTATTCGAGACGTTTCGACGCTATGGTGTTATTTTCAATCTTGTGTTTCCTGCATCTCTTAAAAAATTACTTTAAAAATGTTTTCGTTTTTTTTCATTGTCAATAAGTTATCAGCATAGATACCTAGAAAGTCATATTTTTTAAAATTCCTTGGGAGATCATTAGTCCACCATGGTCAATAAAATAATATTGTTTTCTTTTTAATTCAAAACTACGATTCCAAGGCGGTTTTATATCGCCTAGTAACGATAGCACTACACCCCATTGGGTTGGCTCATTAGCCAGTCTATCACCAGTAGTATGTGATTATATATAGATGATTATACCATTATCATTAGTATTAATAATGGTAATATAATAATAGTAATAAGGCTTAGTGATCCTGAAGGTTCGACGCCGTTATCACCAATCTCTGCTTACAAACTTATATCCAAGGGCCACTATCCAAACCCACATACGATAAATCACTCTTAACGTTATCCTCCCACCTACGCCTCCGTCTACCCCATAGACTCTTCTCAGTCGGTACAACGCTTATTATAACTTTTTAGGAATGTGTTCGTTACTTACCCCAGCAACTTTACAAGCCCATCTTAAAAATAATGCTAATATCCAATTTGAAATTTATCTTTATTAAATAAAAAGCGAAAAGTGATCACTGGGTAATGTTTTAGTTAAAAAAAAGAATTTACTGAAAATGAATTTTAGTTAATGAAGAGATTAACTAAAAGGTCTAAGGAATTAAATAAATGTATGATAAAACTGGGACTTATGTGAGAGTACCTATAAATATAATTTATAAGAAAATAATATGTAATAATTAAATTACACGTATTAAAGGTAAAATTCACTCGCTAGATGTGAACAAGAGATCGTATAAAGTTTAGACATTAATTACCAAGTTAATTACTCAACTTCTATCCTCAATAATTATAATTTTCAGACTTCCCTGATTTCCGCTATTTAATAAAATCAAATTAGACAATGATAAATGAATATTTTTATTTTTCAGGGAAATATATAAATAAATATACTAAGGATTATTTGTAATGGTTAATTGGATTTTATGTTTCTATATTAGGACTCTCACTCTGTTATATAAAAATATTTTTATTGATGTAATATTTTATCTTGAACTCCTTTTTATTTAGTCATTATTCGTTCTTGGACATTAAAATTATGAATATTTTTAAAAATTCGCAAAACAGACCAAAAAATAAGTTTAAACTGATATTTAATTTCTGAAATAATAATTGGGTACCTCTACTAATACGTTAAGTACCTACTTATTGTAGTACAATTAAATAGACAGTTGTATAGTTTGTAAAATGGGTGTAGGTCCCAGTTGTAAATATATATAATGGGTTGTAACAAATGAAATGACAGTGAAGGTGTAAATTTAAATTATTAGAAAAAAAATATTAAACAATACTTTTTTTTTTTCAAAATAGGATCCTTCACTTTCAATACACTTCTCCCAACGTGAAACAAGCATTTCTTTCCCCGCTCTGTAAAAATTAAGTGTCAAGGAAGAAGCGAAGTCTTAGAAGGCTGATTTCGGGACATTTTCGTTGGCATATTTTTATTTCTTAAAAAATTATCCAAACAACAAAAAAAGTAAAAATCAGTTGGAGAAAGGTTCGGAAAATATGATGGGTGAGGAAGGACCTCTATATTCAGCTCCTAGGTGGAAAAATCGAGTGAGCTGCTGAGCCTCGGTTAATTCTTGTGGTATCGATATTTCCAGCTTTTTTGTCTTACCATGTCTTTTGTCTTGTGTGTTTTTGTCTCCTTAAGGTGCCTGGAAACAGTCATGGCACTGCTCTAAGTGCCCGCTTTAACCAGCTCTTTCAACTTTTCGTTGTCCAACTTAGTCTTCTGTTACGACCCAATATACATATAAATCACTGTGCTACTGTGATTATCTTTGATTAAATAAATTTAAAAAAATTAAATCCTCTAGGTAGTATCCTTGGTCCAATCCTTAAATACAGTTTATACACCTGACATCCCAACTCATCCTAATACTATCCTTACCACGTATGCTGATGATACATGTTTATCATCAGTCAACATCAATCCAGTTATTGCATCCCAAAGCCTCCAATCCCATATCACTGATCTTGATGAATGTTTTCAAAACTGGAGGATTAAAATAAATTCTCAAAAATCGCATCAAATCACGTTTACCTTACGTCGTGAACCAATGACTTCCTGCCCTTCAGTATCCTTTAATAATATCCCTCTGGTGCCTGTAGAACAGATCCGATACTTAGGATTGCACCTCGACAAACGATTAACCTGGAATCCTCATACAAGACTGAAAAGACAAGAAACCGCTCACGTTTCAGGTTACTTCAACACTTACTAGACAAACGCTCTAAGCTCCCAATTAATTACAAAAGACTCATCTACATGACCTATTTGGACTTACGGAGTAGAGTTTTGGGGCTCCACTAAGCCATCGAATTCCTCTCGTATCCAAACCTAACAATCCAAAATCCTTCGTAAAATCCTCAATGGTCCTTATTTTGTTAAGAATAAAGTCATCCATAATGACCTTAATGTCCCTTTTGTTGCTGATTTGGCCCGAACCCGGTATCTATCCTTTCATAACAAACTTCATTACCACTCAAACCCTGTAGTTTCAAACCTAGCTTCCTCTTCAATTCCCGATAATCTCCCGAGGCGTCTGAAAAGAAGATGGCCACGTGACCTTCTTAGTTGAACTTTGATTTGAGTACTACCAGTGGGTAGTTTCTCTACTTGTCATTATGTATCACTTATCCTATTTACTTGCTGTATTATTGTAATACAGTTGTGAATATCAATAAATAAATTAAACTTTACCATTTTAATGTAAAACTTTTATATACAATGTGGAATTGGACAATAATCTATTGACTTACAACAGTTTAAAATTATTATTTAAAAAAAAATAGATGAAAGGAATTCGAAAAAAAAATTGAAATACTTGGAACTATAATGTACTCTTAGCCTCCCGCCTTTAGGAGGTATTAAGGGTTTAGAGGTATAAGTTTTGTAAAAATCAACACCTGAAATTTTTTATATAGTAATTGTACTTATTATATTTTCTTAAACTTACTTGGCTGATTCTGTAATACTGTACCAGGTCTGCAAGTTTAAAATGTCGTTTTAATTCCAATAGAATGCGCTCTTAGCCTATTGAAGGATTTGCTTATCTCTAAACGCTATTTTGTTTGTTAGTCATTTGTTTACAAAAGTCAGTTGTTTTTAAGTCGTTTACGTGGACGTATCATACCTTTCTTTGGTGTTAAAAATGTCTAATTTTAAGCCAAATAAAGAGCATTTGCGGCATGTCATGATTTTCTTATTCAATCAAAAGAAAAAGGCATCTGAATGTCATCGAATTCTTGTTGAGACTTATGGCGATCTTGCTCCAACCGTCAAGACATGTGAACGTTGGTTTCAAAGTTTCAAACGTGGTGATTTTGATGTTACTGATAAAAAACGAGAAAATCGACCAAAAAAGTTTGAGGACGTCGAATTGCAATCTTTATTAGACGAAGACAATACCCAAACCCAACAAATGATGGCAGAACAGTTGAATGTCACTAGACAAGCCATTTCCGATCGCCTGAGAGCTATGGGAAAAATTCAAAAGGTTGGAAAATGGGTTCCACATGAATTGGACGAACGACAGATGGAAAAACGAAAAATTGTGTGCGAAATGCTGCTTTTACGCCACGAAAGAAAGGGTTTTTTGCATCGAGTTGTAACTGGCGATGAAAAATGGATTTATTTTCAGAATCCCAAACGAATAAAATCATGGGTAACGCCAGGACAACCATCCACATCGAGTGCAAGACCGGATCGTTTTGGGAAGAAGACAATGCTGTGTGTGTGGTGGGATCAGAAGGGAGTAGTCTACTACGAGCTTCTCAAACCCGGCGAAACAGTCAATACCGACCGCTACCGACAACAAATGATCAATTTGAGTCACGCATTGATCGAAAAACGCCCAGAATGGGCTCACAGGCACGCCAAAGTCATTCTTCAGCATGATAACGCTCCTGCACATTCAGCCAGATTGACTAAGGAAACGATTTCTTCGCTTGGTTGGGAACTCCTACCCCACCCGCCGTATTCACCTGACCTGGCGCCTTCTGATTATCACCTATTCTCATCGATGGGACACTCATTGGCTGAGCAACACTTTAACAATTTGGAGGATGTAAGAAAATGGCTCGATGAATGGATTTCAAATAAAGATGAAGCATTCTTTTGGAATGGTATCCATAAATTGCCCGAGAGATGGACAAAATGTGTAGAAAGCGAGGGCCAGTACTTTGAATAAAATATATTATACTTTTTTTTGTAAATTAAATTATATTTTAAGAAATAAACGACATTTTAAACTTGCAGACCTGGTATATGATACAAGCAGATATTAATTAAAGCTATACTCTAACAAGGAAGCGGGGTTGTTCAGTGTGTGGAGTCCGCTGAGTTCTCTAGAAATTTAACAGTGACTGAAAAGTTATTTAACCTACTAAAAGCCACGGATGAACCCCATGGGATCTGGAGACCTTCCTGGGGCTGATTCAGCCTTAAATAAAATGGTTACCCTTAATTGGAGGTAAATCTGGCGGAGGAGAATGGTCTCGGAATAATCAGCTCCCTGCATGACCGTGAAGAATATTTATTATTCTTACTACTAAATAACATTCCTATATTCGTACGATTTTTTTATAAGATGCCATAATTGAATTCTCAATATACAATTATTTATGTATTATATATTGTTATTGATTATTGCGTTTAAATATTGTTACGGTCATATTATTAAATTTTAAATTCAGTAATTGCACTAATGAGACTTGATTAAAACCTGGCTAAATGAAATTTTGAGAAAAATGTTTGAGCAATGTGAGCTTGGTTGTTTGAACCTTTTAATTTATAATTAGCGATGTAATTAATATTTGTTTTAATCAAAAGAATAATTTGGTTTTTGTTCATTTTATTTTACCATACAGAGTATGAATTTAAACTAAGCTAATTAAAAGTTATACTGAGATAAATGATATCGTCAATAAAAATATTAACACAATAAGAGCGTGATATGTCGTTACTGTACATATATTAAACTATAATTCGTATGTATTGTTCTTGAATTTAATACAAATTAAAATATGCATGTACCGCAGCAAGTTTTTAATTAATTAACATTTACTATAAAGAATGCAGACATCGAAAAAAATATATTTAAAAAATAGATACGGTTACAAAAAATTATATTTAAGGATTTGTAAACAGTTTTACTATGCAGTGGGTTATAAAATCCATTTTTAAATATTAAATTAAAATGTAATTTTTGGTTCACCACAAACTATGTGTAAATTAAATATACAGTTCATCCATTAATTATGAATGTGTAAATAAAATTAAAAAAATTATTTATTAACATTATAATTATCCATAATAATTATGATTGGAAAATCTTGATTATTAATTGGATGTTATAAACATATATTTGTATGTTAGAAAAAAAATAATAGGAAAACTAATATGTACCGCTACAACCCATTAAAGTTCACGGGCTTAGTGTATTGTAGAGATTGTACTGTTTCCAGAACTAATGTTATAAGGCCTTAGTTCCCGAAGCGGTCCAGGTCCAGTAGCGTCCACGGGATACTCAAGGGGGCCTACGTGGGTGTGACAAAAAAATGGTTTTAATAATTAGAATCAATTTGCCGTCGGTACTTTGTTATTTCATTTCAATAATTAATTAGGTAATTCTATTCTGTTAAAATAGCCATATCTTGTCGAGTAAGACCGCCTTATGATTACAAAATCGTCACACATTTTGTCGAGTTTCGGGAATATGCTAGATAATGTAGCAGCAGAGGGTCCACCTGAACCAGCTAAATTTTGAAATGAGATAAAAAGCCTGGGAACCTCTGTTGTAAGGCAAGGCAATTTCTTCGATATCACGCTTAACCGTCAGGCTTTCCCTGAAATTATTAGAGTGCCCAATATTTAGAGGCTGGATGAGTCTAATGAGTGACCCAGGGTCCGCCCTTGGTCCCCTCTTGGTTGGTAACATTAAATAGACGTCAGCCAAGCAGTGAGATTTGAGCTCAGGACCTTCGGAATGGCAACTCAATTCTCTACCACAGACCCCACTCCACTCCCTAATGAACGCTTTCAGCTTTTTTTTAGTCTCGTACAATATTTTTAATATATCAACTACTTCCTAACTTACAAGCAGAGGGTACTGGTAGTGCAGTAATGATATCTATGAAACCTTGTCGTGACTTAAGTATCTATAGTTTTAGGGTAATTTTTAATGAACAAATTTGATCTTGATGGCTAAGAAGATTTTAGTAACTTCTGTGAAGGTATTCAAAAATAAAAATGCACCACAACAATCAAATAATGTTCTTGGGTTTAGTAAATGGTAGAGATTGCACTGTTTCTAGGACAGCAGTTGTGCAGGGAAGCAATTTCTTCTAGAGTACGCTAAATCGGCAGGCTCTAAACCCAATTATAAGGATATAATTTATAGAAACTGGATGAGCCCAATAAAGGTCTTTAGATCCCACATCCTTGGCTGGAAATATATTAAATAAAAGTCTGTCAAGCAGCGGGATTCAGGACAGCAACCAAGCTAAAAACTTAAGCCAAAATAACCACTGCACAAAAAACCTTCAACGGAACTTCCAGATTTCCTATTTTTTGGTCTTTTACGATATTTTATAGGCCTTAACTACTCCCGTACTTACAAACAGGGGGGATACTGGAATGGCAGCAACGATATCAATGATACCTTGTATGTTGCTGACTTAAGGATCTATAATTCCTGGGTGTTGTATTCGTATTTAAATATCCAAGTTTTGGCGAATAAGGCTTAGAAGATTTCATGGACTACTGTAACGGTCTACCAAAAGAAGGTTATGCTGTTCCCAAGGTTCTCAGGACTTGTGAATGGTATTTCCAAAGTGTACCAGCGAGAATTTTATTTAAAATATTGATGAAACTTTTACCAAATCTGAGTATAATACGATCAAGTTGAAGTTAGGAGGTAAGAGAGTAGAGAGTAAAGATATTGTAGATAGTTTATAGTATGTAAGAGAGTAATCTCTAAGTTAGATATAGTCAATAGTCAATAAGTGTCTAACAAAGGAAGGTTATGTTGTTCCCAAGATTTTCAGGAGTAGTGAGTGGTATTTTCAAAGTATATCAGGGAGTATTTTATTCAAAATATCGACGAGTATTTTCTCTAAGATATAATACGATCAACATTAAAACAACTGACGAACAATGGGAACAAACTTTCCCGAAAACATCCTTCCAAGTGGCCACTATTGTTCCCGGATTTACTTTTCCAATCAGCGAAGGCTTCCATAGAGAGGCGCTAAGTCTCTCAGAAATATTCTTTTCGCCGGCTGGAACCCAACTCGACTTATCTGAATAAATTAAAAAAGTTTCTAAATCGGTCCGAGGGGGGGGGTTTGGGGGAGAATTCCCCACCCTTCCGACCTTTCAGAGGAAAGGACTCGTGCTTTTACAGCAGACCACTAGCACCTGGAGTAAGAGGATTAGTAGGTCTGGTGCCTGGTGCCTTGTGTCACCATCCCCTTCTACTGTTTCAGGATTAATGGTGCGAAGGGGAGAATTATAATAATAGGAAGGTATACAAAGGGAGTGGGGCAAAGTAAACGATGAAGAATCCTGTTAGTTTTATATTTATAATGTCTCCAAAGAAAGAGCGAGGCTGAAAAAATATTTAATAACTATTTGGGTATTTATGGTACTTTAAAAGCGGAGTGGCTCAGTGGTAGAGCACTGAGTTGCCATGACGAAAATCCTGCTTCATTATCCCGCTGCCGGTATGACGGTTATTTCATCTGTTATTCATCCTGGGGCTCACCCAGCCTCTATATAGTGGGTACTCAAAATAAGGAGAGAATCTGGCGGCTGAGCGTGTTTTAGGACGTATCACCTACTTGCACAAAGAAACAGTACACTACCTATCATGCACTGAACTCCAGATCTGTTCGCGGGTTGTAGTGGTACGGGTTTTATTCCCAATAAAACTTATTCCGTAGATTACTAGCTCGTTTTAAGGGGTAGTCCCGTCAAGTGCAGTACTGCAGTGGAGCAGTGCCGTACTTTTTTCGGTATTAGAATCTGCATAATTTCTTGTTCCTTTACATATAATGGAGGTTACATTAGCCGTCCCATATTACATGAAATTCTTAAAAACTCTCGAACACTTATGTTACTTCTTTCGATATTTCGAAGCTCCGTGAACAAGAAATTGATGCATAGCTAAAAGGTGAAAACCCAATTCCCGAAACACTAAACAGAAAACAAATCGTTAATGACTTGGGCTATAAAAGAAGACCTATTAAAAGGGACCAGTACTGCAACAGCCAACAAAGGGTCATGGGTTCAGTATATGGTAGAGTCTGCACTGTTTATAGAACAACGGTTGTGAAGGGTTTATCTGATATCAAGCTCAAACACCAGGTTTTTAGGGTAACCTCATTACAGAGTTTGGGTAAACCAAACATTAGATAGAACCCAAGCTGTCCACGCATGGTAGCTAACAGATTTCGTAATTTCTACACCACAGTTGGATTTTAACCACTGTTTGAAGTCACTATTCCTGAATTCTTTAAGCCGCTACATAAAATTTTGGACTGTTTTTGAATTTAAATGGAATTTATCGATTTAAAAAATATAAAAAGTTTTAGCTCATTCTGATATTTCGATTTCAGGACTCTTATTTCAGTACCGAGAATGGGGTGTAACAAGATTGAGACATTTCTATTGCAAGCTTGTTCTAAATTGACTTTCTATCTATAAAACAAATCTAATATATGGAAAAAGCATTTCATCATTTTATTCGATGGGGAGTACTCAATATCTCTAAACAATAGTAAGCAGGAACATACCAGGGGGGTACAAAATAAGTACTAAATAAAACCTCAATTTAATGTACCCTCTAGTATAAAGGGGGAGCGGATTGGCTCAGAGGTAGAGCACTGAGATTCCATGACGAAAATCCTGGTTTTAATCCCACTACTGGCAAGAATTTTATTTAGCCTGTTATCGGCCGGAGACGGATCATATGGGATTTAGGACCCTCCTGGGGCCTCCCTATCAAATGGGGCCCAAAATAAGGGGGGGTCTGGGGGTTAAGCGTGATCCAGGACAAGTTACCTCACTGCTCATAAAACAAGCTCCAACATGTACCGAAACCCAGACCCGTTCACGGGTTGTAGTGGTACGGGTTTTATTTGGGTACGTATTCCGCAGTTTACCAGCTTGGTGTAAGGGGTAGACCCGTCACGTTACGTCATATTTACGTGTACCGAACCCCAGACTAGTATAATGAAAAAAATGTTCTGTTACAACTCATTAAGTATATCGGGCTCTGTAATAGATAGAAAATGTAAGATATTATAACGGTTGTGTAAGGATCTCATTTGGTCGGCTCTAATCGATGAGATCTTGGGTATATTGCGTTGTTTCAATCTATTATTTAATAATTAAATTAATTTAATTAGTTAAAGACTATATTCCATTCTAGTTAGAATTATTTGTTATCAGTAAAATAATTCACCACCAAAACCACTTCCTACTCTTTTTGTTACGTATAATTGTGTTGTCAATATACAAATTACAAAAATGTCAGTACCATTATGGCGCATGAAGGATCACTACTACTCTCTACAACCACAAGCTCAAGAAAACTGAGTATATGGTAAATATTGTACTGTTTCAGGAAAATCGGTTGTGTAATGAATTAACGGGCGTTTTTCCCCGAGGCGGGTCATTTCCCCATAGGATCTATGAATCCATAGATTAAACAGATTTCGAACCTAGTACTTGCAGCTCAGCAAACTACCGCTCTACCCACTGAGCCATCTATCTTCCAAACAATTAAGTAAGGTCGATGGCTATACAACATCAAGTTGATTACTAATTATAAAATTAATTTTGGATTCCAACGGTCTGAGATACAAAGGCCAAGAGTTGAGAAGAAATTATTTTTGCCGAACCTAAATTGGGAGTACTTCTTCCCTAAATAGATCAAAGCCCTAATCCAATTTCCCGCCTCGGCCCTCGGAAGAAAGGTAATAAATTTTGTATACATAATCTTATAGAAGCAATCCTTTTCCGGAGTCAAGATTAGACCTGTTGTCGAGTGGAGTAAAAAAGTAATGAAGGTATTTAGCAGGGCTGGGAGGGAGGGGAATAGGGCACAAGATTACCAAGCTCTCTCTTCCACCCCCCTTCCAGCACTAAGCTTCCAGAGGAAGGAGGAGGCACAGTTGCCTTCCAGACCAACTGAAATAACTCAAACAGAAATTCCAATTCTTTCTTCTTCTTTTTTTATTTTTTTTTTCTTCTCTACTTTCTGTACTATTTTCCTTTTTCGTCCGTACTTCAGGTTTTGCCTCGACCGGGACACTTAACAGAATAAGGATGACTTTTTTTTTAATCTCTTCCTCGAGTCGAGACTCTCGTGAAAGGAGAAGCTTTTTAATTCGTCCTCTTCCTATACACCAGACAAGAAAGTCAGTCATTTATAAATGTCTGAGTATGAATCGATTATATATCAACTCGATATATCTCAGAAAACTATATCTTATGGCTCATTTGAGGTGTTCAAGTTCAAAAACGGATAACTCAAAAATTGACTCTACAGAATGAGACCATGCTTCAATTTCCCAATTTAGTAAACCATATCGTAAAAAAAAAAATTAAATTAGAAAAAAACATGTCCCACTACAACCCTTGGGGAGCTCAGTACATGTTAGGGGCAGTATCGTTTCTGAACCAGATCAAACTTAACCACCAGGTTTTCCCCCCGATAATAGTACCCACTTTATCATCATCATGTTATTCATGTTATACATCTTGTTATTCGGTCCAAAAAAGGATGACACCGCCTGTGAATATAGGAGATCACACAACGCGGAATTGTTAATCATGCAACCGGTTAATATTGTATTATTCAAGTGATAGCGTCACAAAGATTAAGCTGGGCATGTAAAGAGGATGGGCTTAGTAATGGGGGCACAATTTTAGTTACTTTGCATACGCACAATTTTTAAATATTTTTATTTTGAAGAGAAAAGATTTGTCCAGGCCGTGATTCGAACCCGGGTCGCCGCCCTCCTCCCGGGGGCGATTTTTTATATTTTATTATAAATATAAAATCAATTATAATATAAAATTGACATAAGTCAACGAGATCCTAATTAAAATAATGCCCAATGAACAATCTTCCTCTAGTATACATCGAAAAAAAAATGCGAGAACACGGGGATATAGAATCAATAAACAGAACTCAGTTGGTTAGAGCACCGCGCTAAAAAACGCGGGTGACCCGAGTTCAAATCTTTTCGCAAATAAAAATATTTAAAAATTATCACCATCATAAAAATAATAAATACAAAAAATAGTTACATCAACAAACAATACTGAGGTTAGAGTTTGCTCTACAATGATTACCCGATTGGAATTGAACAATAGAAACAATACTAAATATGTCTCAATCTGACCAGTAGTCTAGTGCCTTCTCTCACTGAACTAAGTAAACAACACACTACCTAAATTAAATAGAAATTTTTTCTTACTCACAGAATTGATTCTTTCAAACAACAAAGAAATTGTTGATTCTTTCCACGTGATTCGTGATTCTTTCCACTAAGAAAGACTTGAAGTTAGAATGGAATACCAACACCTTAAAGCATACCTGAAAAAATTACTAAAAATGAAATAAAATAGATACATATAGTTCAACATATATTAATTAATTGCATTATTTAATAACTATTATAATATATGGGAGCGACCTGTGGTCTAGTGGTTAGCATAACAAACTACTAAGCCCAAGATCGTGGGTTCGTAGCCCGGCATGTGGTTCTAGGATATTTTAAAGGGAGTAAAAAATCCTTGGTTGTGCCGTCCTTCGAAAGGGACGTCAAACGGGGATGCGAGCCTGTCAGATACTCGTTAAAAATCCCTATCCTAATAAAACCTGAATAGGCATAAAATGACGTTAAATGAACAAACAACAAAGTCTTATAATATTTTCTTATATTGAAATTGCATATATTGAAGTAATGAGGAAGCCGAAAAATCAAAAGTATTTTCGGTTATTTGAATATTAATAATAATAATAATATTATTATTACTTGAATGGTTTGTTAATTCAATGTCAATTTTACAAAATGTCACTTAATGTACAACTGTCGCTAATCCGAAAGTGGAGTCGTAATTTCGACTATCAAGGTATAATTAGGATAGGGATTTTTAACGAGTACCTGACACCACACAGGCTTGTAACCGCCATTTTACGTCCCTGTCGAAGGAGGCCATAAATAAATATTTTTTAATCAGTTTAAAAACCCTAGGGACACCTGCGAACCCGCAACCTAGGGCATAGTATATATTATATTAACGACATATATAATAACAATATATTATATAGGCATAGTATATAATATGTTAACAACTACTCCACAGGCAGATGCCATGAGATTTATATGCTAACAATGATGGAGGAACCATATTTACATTGAGGATACTGCGGATAATATTTATACCATTAATCCTCGTACAAAGAACAACGACATATCTCAAAATTTTGCATTATTGAGTTCAGCCTTCAGTAGCAATTGGTTGAAGTTTTTTAATTCAGAAAAGACATATCTGATGTTTCATTACAGACATTTTTTTAAAGTCATATTTTGAGTTTTATCAAGTTTGAACCTGAAGTTTTATTGGAATAATGACATAAGTTGACATTAAAAAAGTTTCGATCTTTTAAAAAAATTCTAATGGTTAATAAAACAATTTCAATACCAACATTACTATAGGAATCCTTTGCTTTATCAACAACCAAATTTTAATTTTTTTAACTCAAGTGGAACTTTGTATATTGAAAAATTAGTTTTTTGAGTTATGACGATATAGATATATTGATAGTAATTTGAAATTTATCGTTTTTACTACACAACCTAAAATTAGAGAAAACAAAAAATAATGACAGAACTCTGCTTCTTTTTTTGTTTTTTAAGTGTACAGAAAATCTGAAAAATAGTCCTAAGATATTAAAAAAGACGAATTATTAGATTTTTTTTCCTTGTGTAATAGAAGACACCGTAGGATATACAACAGATGTAAAAGAAAATTTGAAGATGATGGATATCTCGAGAATCTCTGAGGAGCAGAAGTTAATTAAATAAAAGAAGAACAAAACGGAAATATATAACAGAGAATGATATACTTGAAATGAGGAAAACATATATGAAAAACAAAAAATATTAGCAATTATTTTTTTAAAAATCAAGTGGCTAATTGGTTATTACGTATAGGGAAATAACAGAAAGGATAAAGGTTTTAATTAATTCAAAATATACATGAAAATAATGATGAAAAAACCTTTGCCTTGAATAATGTAATTAATAATAATAAAATCATTTATTCCGGTTCAGATAACTTTAATATAAATAAAATTTATATCCTTATAATTTACATTGTCGCTGTCAAAACAATACCGCTTATCTACAGCTTTTAGTGAAAATGAGTTAGTAACGGTAACGGACGTACGTGTATTAAGATCAGCAACATGGCAGAGCATGTTTTTTTTTTAATACTTCTCATCAATATTTTTAGTAATAGTTTTATAAATACAAAAATGGATTATAAATTGTCAAGTCTACAGCCGGCGTGGTTTTTTTTCTCTCCTGTAAAATCGTCCAAAGTGTACTTTTACCAGTGACGATATACATTATAGGTATTTTTATAAAATTTAAAAAAAATAAATAAAAAGTAGCAAAAAACTCTTAGGTAATTCCTAGCATTAGAAAAAAGTATAGACAACCATTTCTTTGGTGTTTTGATGTAAAGAAAAAAAACCTTATATTAACAATAAAAATAACTATAAGTAATAATATTTAATTTATAAATTTAAACAGATTTTTATATGACTTATAAACATTGATCGAGTTTCAAATGTACCCAACCGATTATTATTTTTTTTAAAATGTTCACTTTTTAAGAAGAAATAGTTTACTTCTCACAGAGTATATAGTATTTCATGACTGATAGTTCTTTTTTGAGCACAATTTCGAGTATTTGAGTCCTATATCCTAATCAAGAGTATATTTTTTAATGAAATATTTTGGATAAAGAAATTTATTAAGAAAGGTTAAATAAATGCAATTTCAAAGTTTTTAGTAAAATATTTAATATTTTTTATCACACATCTTTAAGAAAATAAATAATATCCTGATATCCTTGTTTTGTTTTTTTAAATCAGTTTTTTAACTTCATTAGTTATTAATTTAATTTTAAAATATATATATCTGTGAATCTGTACCTCGGAGGTAAAGGACACCATGTCAAGGAAATAGGCACTATTTAGTAAAATTTGAATGAATAAATACTTTGATCAATAATTCCAATTACTTATCAATGACAATAATAATGATATGAACAAATTTCAATTAGTAACGAAGAAAAAAAAAATTATAGGACAAAGTTATGGAAAATTATCTCTCTTGAACAAATACAAAAAAATTGACATAGTGTTTTACTTGCGGGGTACAGAAATACAATTTGCGATCGTGGTGTCGACATATTTGAAGGTAAGAAGCTTTTAATTTTTTTCGCACATGCGTTATTACCGTAGCTTAGTGTTTTTATTGAATTGAAAATATAATTTCTTTTATTATTATGTATATTATTTTTGTTATTTATTTTCGAGTATAGACCTTCTAGACTTCTCCAAACATCACATGCCTTCCCTCTTCTTCCTGCTAAACTCTTTCATCCACCTCGATCGCTTCACCCTTCACTAATCAGTCCACCCTCTTCCAATTCTTCCATTCCCCCACCTGAATCGTCAGCTTAGGTATTTCCTTTTTGTAATCCTCCCAATCCATGAAGTTCTCCCCTGTGATATTGATTTCTTTTATCCTTCCGACATATTCACTCTGACTCTTACAATTCCATATAATACCAAAAAGTAGCTTATTAAGCCAGGTCCGGCTCATTCGGGCTATATGGACATGAAAACTCAATCACTCTCGCTTTTAATAATACATTAAAATATTATTATAACGCACACAAAACTTATCTATATGAGACTAGTAGTAAGGAGACATCAAATGAGCTGAGGAGTTAGGTCTCATGGCGAACTGCTAAATCACAAGTAACATGGTTTCTTTTGTTATTTATATCTTTCGGGCGAAAGAATAAGTATTTTAGTTTTTTATGTTCGTTTCTTTAGCTCATTTGTCTGTCCTTAATGCTGTCATACTTAGTGTTCATCGTATTTTTAGTTCATTAGTTTTTGGACTACATTTTAAATACAAAGAATATTAGCACGCCGCATTAAGCATATATATATTTCTCCTGTAAATTACGATTTCCCTGTATTAGCAATGGGAAATCACGAGACATTGCCGGCCTATCATTGGCAGGAGTGGGAAATCAGAATAGCCTCAATTGCAATTGGAGATAGTGCTAAGGTTGAACGGTATTTAACAGGGAAATTACAGATGCGCTTAACACCCTCGTAAGTACTTTAGCACTAAGTTCGAAAGACCATTAAGTCAATCAATAAGTTTCCTTTTATTTTAACTAGGTTTCATATAATGGACTTAATAGGTAAAACGTAAACCATTACTCCAAAAAACTCATTACTATATTTAAAAAATTGTGGAATATTAGAACTAATGCATTATTGGTAGACAATTTATTATTCATTAATAACCTGTACCACTACATCCCATGAGGGGTCTTAGGTTCAGTATACGGTTGAAGCTGTGCTGTCTCTCTAACGGTTGTGCAGAGAGGTAAATACTGAAGATCAAGTTCAACTGTAACTTTTCCCATATTAAGTGAACCCAATTTCAGAGGCTGGATGAGATCCAGAACGGTCTGCAGATGTATTCATTCTTTACTGAGCATAGTACACCCTCGTTGAATTTTGATATGATATTGATACTGTCCAAGTCATTAAACTTTTTAAAAGCTTAGTTTAATACTTCTTGTTTATGGAATTAGTTATTTCTGCTGGCTTTCATTTATGCATTATCCAGTTCAAAATAGTTTTTGACTTTCTTAAAGATCGTATTACCCAACACAAGTACGCCATTTTCTCCCATAACCAAGCCGCTTCTAAACTCTCCGAATATGTCCTATCTTTAAACCACATTTTCGACTTCGAAACTACGCCTATCTTAGCTTCTGTTCCCAACTATGATAAACGCATCCTCTCCGAAACCTTCCACATCAATTTAGATTCCTCCACTATCAATCTTAAGACCTACTCACATCACCTTTCCTCCACCTACTCCCAAATTTTCTATTAGTTTCTACTAGTTTTCTATTACTCTAGATGTTATTCTATTCTTGGTACTGTAATTTTTTTTTTTGTTTTGTTTGTTTTTTCTGTCATAGCCCTAAAGATGACCTAAAAAATAGGTCGAAACGTAGGCACAAATTAAAAAATAAGTCTTCACTCGTTTGGTGTTATTAATGACTGCACACCCCAACTATTTCTATCCATTAGATCTTCCAGTCAACTATTTTCCTCTCTCACAAAATAGTTTTGTTTAAATTATATTTAACTCTTATGGCTTAAAAATAAATAGATAAACAACTACCATCGATTCTTTACACCGAATGAAATACAAATTAGAAAAAAAATAGAAAAATAGGAAATACAGTTTTTAATTCAATCAAAATTGGAGGAAATCCTAGGAGAAACCCCTGTTCTACTTGAATAGCTTGAGGCTTATCTTCAATTCATTGATTCCAAAGGTTTCAATGCCGCATCGACGACCTGGAAGCATCTAAACTTTATTCACTGAGAAAATCGCATCCCGTGTTTTGGATAGAAATGCGAATCAATTATTTATTATATAATTACAAACCAAATTATCACATCTCACTAGATTTATGTATATACTGACCACAATATATATTTAGCTTTTGATTTTTAATCGGAAATCCCAACAAAGAAAACTTCCGCACAAATCATCACTATAACATTGAGTTAATGCCGTATATACTGCAGACAGTAACACAAAACTCACCGTAAACAAATAATCAAATGAATAGGAATATGGAGAAAAAAAAATAGGGATATGAAATAAAACGTATGAAAATAATAATAACAATGCGATACCGAAGCTACCATTCTTTGGTAAAACGAAAATTCCAGCCACCGACTACTACCAAAACCATTTGATCACTCTTAACGCAATCCTCCCACCTACACCTCGGCCTACCCCTCGGATATTTACCAGCCTTCTTAAAGAAAAGAAAATAATGATATAAACAAGTGCTTAAATTATAAAAATTATTTTTTTTTTTAAATGATTATTAGGACATATTGGTAAAAAATCATTGGGATAGCTGTGTAATATGTTTTATCTGATATTATCCAAATCTTTGAAATCCATAAAGATTAAAGATAAAAAATAATTATAATATAATGAAACTATAGTGATATAGTGAACCAGATTGTATGATGCCGATACCACCAATCTTTGCTAACAAACTTCCGTCCACGTTCTACAAACTAAACCTAAATCCATGTAAGGAAGAAATAGTTGGGGGTGCAGTCAATAAAAACACCTTAATAAGTGTAACTTATTGTGTGCCGACGTTTCGGCCTATAATGTAGGCCATCTTCAGGGCTAAGAGAGAGAAACAAACAGAAAAACATATAAAAAATCTTTGCAGTAACAAGAATATGGTGACAAGTAATGTGGAAATTAAAATAGTGACTAGATATGATGAAATAGTGGATAGATATGATAATTAAAGATAACGAATATAAAAGTGGTTACAGAATATAATAAAATTAAAATAGTGACAGATAATAATAAAATTATAGATGATGAACAGAAATTAAAATAGTGACAGATATGATATAAATCCATTGTATCAGTCTTAACGCGATTCTCCCAGAAAGAAAGAATGAAATAAACAACCATTGAAATTACGAAAAATTTAGCTGCATTAGCCTTTTTAAATATAAATTACTTGTGACTGTAAAGCCAATTCAAATCTGCCTGTAAAGAATCATATTTTTTTTAATACCGAAGTATCACTTATTAATTATCAAAGAATACTAAAAATATAGAAAAAGTAATGGTTACAATTACTAAAAATAATAATAATAATAAAATATTTTTCATCCTCCTATAATCTCAGCCAGAATCCGTTAGATCACTCACAACGTAATCCTCCCACCTGTATCTCAGACGTTTCCAATGCCAATGCCAAACTTCTTAAAAGATTTAAAAGAATGATACAAACAATAATTAAAATTACACAAAGTATTTTTTTTTCCTAGATTCATAAGGGCGTTGGTAAGAATGCCGAGACTCTAACTTATCCTTGTTAATCATGAGCTGCCACAGTAAGAGTCTTCGGTATTTTCAGATACCATCAGTGACGAAGTTGATATTAAATTAGAACAAGGTGGTGGTTTACAAACAGAAATGGGGGGGGGGGATTATTGTGATAGACTTGGCTTTGGATGTTAATGGCAGTTACAAGTCAGAAGTAGCGCCTCCGCAAACACGACTCGCGACTATCGCATTGACTCACACGCCATTGTCCTCCAGTGGCACCTCCATTACTTCGCAACAGCGATCGATGGCAGAACCAACTCTACTTGGTCGTCATCCTTGAATCGACACACCAGTCATTTCCTCCTTCTTGTTCCAACTTGGTAGCATTGTGCTCTCTGTATTAGTCCAACTCGTCGTTGTCTGTGTATATCAGTATAACTGTGCGGGAGATGGGTGAGGGCGAATCCCAAATTAATTAATAACTAAGAACTTTACCGTTTAAATAAGGATATATTATTTGAACTACATATTACTAATATAATATACATCGCCACCCCTGGTGAATAGATGTAAAAGGGGCTAAGATACGCATTGCCTTGAAAAGGAATTTTTTATTTCATTGCTACCCCATTTAAAGCCAGAAAAAAGAAAACCGGACCCTACAAACCATGGAGAATCTTGTGTTCAGTACGTGGTACTGAATGCATTTTTTTTTTTAGAACTGTTGGGCAGGGAGGTGATTTGTTCTAGATCAGACTCAACTACCAGATTCCCCTCTTTATTTGAGGTGCCCACTTTATAGAGGCTGAGTGAGCCCCTAGATATCAAAGGATCCATCTTTGGCCGCTGTCAGAATATCTAAAATCTGCAAGCAAGTGAGTTTTAAACCTAGGACCTTTCGGCACGGCACCTCAGCGCTCTACCACTAAGCCACTCCACTCCCATATTTCAAGCCCAAAAGTACGACAGTGGTACGATTCCATTTTCCTCAATACAGTAAATACTCTCTTGACTGATGTTCGATTTCACCACTTATTCACCGGAGTATAGAAGATACAGCATTAATAATGAACAGACTTCAGGTTATCAATGCTGCTTACCAATGCCCAGAGATTTATCTTAAGGTTTGTTATTCTATTATTTAAATTAAAAAGATAATTATACTCAAATGAAAACTAAATCGAAACCTAATAATATAATAATTTGATTAGCTGAATATATGAGAGGATCAAGAAATTGTCATCTACAGATTTAAAATATGAGAAAAGAATAACTAATTGATATTTACAACTGCAATTATATTACATCAAGTAAATTTGCTGTATGAACAAAGGACATAAAAAAAAAAAACACTTGTGGAGAAACTATCCATTGATAGCACTCCAATAAAAATCTATAGTAGAAGGTCTCGAGGCCATCTTCTTTTCAGACGCCTCGGAGGGTTATCAGGAATATTATAGGAAGCAAGTTGAGAGACTAGTGGATTCAATTGTGTATGGAGCTTTTCATGGAAGGATAGGTATCTAGCTTGGGCCAAACAGCAACATATGGGATATTGAGATTATGATGGATGAGTTTGTTTGTGACGTAATAAGGAGCATTGAGAATTTTACGAAGCATATTGGATTGTAAGGATTGGATACGAGATGAATTGGATGGTTTAGTTGAGCCCCAAAGCTCAACTCCGTATGTCTAAATAGGTCTGATAACTGTCATGTAAATGAGTCTTTTGTAATTAATTGGGAGCTTTGAACATTTGTCCAGTAAATTTTGAAGTAGGCGAAAACGTCGAGCAGTTTCTTGTTTTTTCAGTCTTTTATAAGGAGATTTAAAATATAAAAAAAAAAAACTTATTCAATAACTACAATTCTTAGGGTGACAGCAATGTTTATGAGTGTATGAGAAAATTTCATCAGAGATCACTTGTGGAGTAGGGGCAACATAACAACAATATATCCAAGAAGGCTTGTTCGCTCCCCGGAAGATGGCTTTGAGATTTTTTAAAGAAGGTAAGAAACTTTTGGTTATGTTGTCCTTCAGATGCAATATAAATTGAAGGTCCTGGGGCCTGTGCGATGTCAGGTACTCGTTAAAGATCCCTATCTTCATCATACCTAGCTACCTAACATTTAAGTCTTCCACTTTAGCATTTTATGATTTGCCATGGCTAAGAATAAATTGGTAATTAATAAATAACCAAACAATACTATCGTAAAATCTTAGAAAACGTCCAGTCGTTATATTCTTACTATGGCTTATTGGACCTGACTTAAATATGTTTTTAAATATTAGGTGTCGTTAAAATCACGAACAATCTTCCTTTGTGAAACACTAACTCAAAGTAAATTATTGGCTGTTGGCCCAATTTCATTGAAATAAGTTGAGCGCGGCATATTAAATAACAGTAATCAACAGGAACACTCATTAATGTAGAAAGGAAGCCGGAATTGATATTCGTTCATAAATATAAAAGTAATTAGATTGTAATTAAGTAAAGAAACTTTGATGAGTACTTTTAGTTTTTATTGAAGAGCGTAAATAAGGTGTCTATGACATTCATTTTGTCGTGTAGCTATGATGTAAAACTGTGAAATTTAAATAGTTTGTTATTATATAAATATATATATAAAGAACGATACACTACAACTCATAAACGATCTTGTGTTCAGTACATGGTAAACAGTACTGTTTCCAGAACAAAACTTATGCTGGGAAGTGATTTGTTCGAGGTTACGGTCAACCACAAGGATTCCTCAATTAAGGGTATACACATTGTGTTTCCACGGAATTAATAATATTATGTTTAAATATTTTTGTTTTGAAGAGAAAAGATTTGTCTGACTTGGATACGACTCCTGGTAGCTCATTGGTTTTGAGCAGTAATAATTAGGCCACTGTCCTACATGTTTTCAAAATATATAATTTTTTTCTATGGAGAGGTTATATTGTTAATAAAGATTTATGGCAGCAATAATTCAATCCATTGGCATAAGTAAATGCTTCGTGGCTCATCCTGCATCTTTAAAGAAGTTTTTCTTGATTGGTGGGAAAACGTGGTGATCACTACCAAATCACTACCTTAGGATTAGGGAGCGGAGTGGCTCTGTGATAGAGAGCAGAATTTCCGTGACGAACATCCTGGGTACAACCTTAAGCCTAGTACACACCTAGCAACAAAGTCGCAGAACATTGTATCGCGACGGTATAGAACTGTCGCGATACATCGTCACGCGTCCACACCTAGCGCACTAGCCAGTACACTAACAAAATCGACGCGATGTCCTAACAAATTGCTATTTGTGCTGTTAACTTGTACTTAAATAATATAAGGTTAATTAAAAAGAAAAAGTGTAGCCCTAAACGTTACTGGAGGAGAGCACTATTATCTGGTGGGATAACTATGGCTTTGAATCTATTAAAAAAATTGAAATTTGAAGATAGGATGGGATTCAGATATTTTGTTCGAATGAGCCCTGCTGATTTCGAAACCCTTCTGGAAATGGTTGGAGGAATTATTTCAAAAAATAACACTGTATTTAAAGAAACTATTCCATATGGATTTTTTGTCATTATCATGATATGACATCTCATATTTTTTGGAGAGTTGCTCCAACGCATCCCTTCTTTTATTCCTGTTTTTGTAATCAACAGATGTCACATCCCAAAGGCAAGGGAGCGCTTGAAAATTTTCTATTAAACGCAATGTTACATCCATGGCGGCAAGGAATAAACTGGAGCACGTGTCCCGGAACAAAAAAAGTTGCGGAACACTGTATCATGTTCCCCGTTTTGGAGGGAGACCTGAGAATCGATACTTTTGTATCGCGACAGTTCCGGGACACCAGAAAAATGTCCCCCAGACTTGTCCAGCGACACGTGTTCCGCGACAAAGTCGCTAGGTGTGTACTAGGCTTAAGGAACAATTGGGTTCAGCATATGTTTGGGAATGTACTGTTTCAAAGTCAATGGTTGTGCAAGGAAGTAAAATATGGTACTATCTACTTTTGTTAGGATTTCCTGAGTTATGATTAGTATTTTCCTCGTTCTTCTGCTATCCGACTGAGAGCTATCATCTTTAATAGTTACGACCGGGATGGTTAGCAGTTTGGAACGCGGCGATGAATAAATATTGGAGGTTAGACCGGGTCTTAAACGGAAGGGCAATCTGGGTAGGAGGGAGAGAGGTAAGAAGGGCAGAGGACTTTAGGATGGCCCTATTAGCGGAAGCGGCCCTATCGGATTACAATAAAGGCTGGATGGGGCCCACTGATGACTTGATTCCACATCCTGGTCACTCGCCACTGCCTCCTGCATACCAACCTCTGTCTCACAGCCTTTTCCAATCACCTAGTTTTATTCTTAGTTATTAACCTGTTACAATCCTTTATAGGTATATATCTTCATTATCATTTAGATGTCATGAGCAATGTTTAACTTCCTAGTACATCTCTTAAACTATAAATCACATGAATCCAATTATAGCTGTTTGTGCATCATCATGTTTTTTTTACGACATAAATTATAGCTTATTATGTATTAAAGAATATAACAAAATATATAACAAGTTATGGTTACAATTACTAACATAATTATAAGAAATTTTAAAAAATAACTGAACCATTCTAAACCCATGAAGGGTCTTGGGTTCCGTACATGGTAGAAACAATACTATTTCTAAGACAGTGGTTGGGCATAGCGAGATGGTCTATGATGATGCTCAAACCCAGGTTAACCCCCCGCCTACACGCCACCATTACTTGTACCCACTTTATAGAGGCTGTATGAGCCTCAGGAAGGTGTGGAGATCCCTTAGGGCCAATCCACGGCTGTTAACAACATAAATAATTTGACCGCGAAAATTATATAAACTCGGAACTTATTAACTTTTTCATATGTTACTTTACCAGTCAAACTTACCAATCCTCAATCTACGCGTTGCTTTAACTACAATGATATTAACTGGGTGCATGCTCCACAGTTCCGCTTTGTGCAATCTCTTTTACAACCCAAGAAGTTTGGGTGCAAGGACCGACTGCTTACTAGCCAATGATTTTTGCAAGAAGGTGATTTGGTTGGATTGGACCTAGGTATATACTTTATTTTATAGAATAAAACAGCCTGCACTACTCCAACCCATAAAGGGTAATGAGTTTTCTACCATTAGTGGGTTGTAAGGAATGAAAAGTTTAAAGAACGATGATTGCGTTTGGAGGTTAATTGGCCAAAATCAGGCTACCTAATTTAGAGTGCTCACATTTTAGAGTCTGTGTCTGCCCCAAGAGGGTCTCCAGACTCCAAAGAGTCGATTTACAGTCGGTAAAACAATAAACAATTTATCTGCCCCAATCGATCACGAACTCGGCCTTAAATATCAGCAACTCAACACGCTACGCATTTTATTGAAAGAAAATTGTTTTAATTATTTTAACAACCTAACGAACTACTAAAAAAAAATATACCACTACAACTCATGAAGGGTTTTGGGATCAGTTCATGGCAGAGGCTTCTAACTTGATAACGGTTGTGCAACCAGGTGACTTGTCCGATATCACACTCAGCCACCCAGTTTTTACTCCAGTTAAGGGTACCAACACTATTGACGCTGGGTGAGCCCAGGAGATTGAATAATTTAACTGCCAGTTCGGTTTGGGACTCGAGACCTTCTGCAAAGCAGCTCAGCGCTCTACATACTGAGCTACCTCGCCACCCTAAGCATAGATTATTATATTAATTAGAACTTTGATGATGGGTATTGTGATTATTATTGTTATATAAAAACAAAATATTTAATCGAAATGGTGGTTGAATTAAAACGAATCCCTTCATAGCTTCAACGGACTTCGAATCGAATTACTGTAAAGGCTGTTCTTAGAAATATGTCTAACGCCTACTCACATCCTTTTTATAATTTAGTCGAATGCATGTCTCAGTACTGTTCGGGTCTCCCTGACTCTATTATTCTTTTAAAATAAGTTTTAATTTCTTTGTTTTAGTGTTGTTAATAGTGAATTGTGCATAGTGTATATTGAATAGTTATAATAATTAGGAATACTTCATGTTGATAAGTTAAACAAATTTTAAGTAAAATTATAAGTTATTGGTGATATAGAACCATTTAAATGTATTCATGTGTATTCATTACTTCTATAAGTATTCATGGAAACTGATGCAAAACATTTAATATGCAAAAGTAAAATTTAGACTGATTGAATAAAAATTATTTCACATTCGAGCCACTTAACATTAAATTTTGTTTTTAATTATACTGAAACACCCTAAAATCATTAATTTTATATTTTTGTCCATTAAACCATGATTTCTTTTTTGGAGGAGTGCTTTTAAAATTTAGTTCATGAAACCTTTTACAATTAATTGGGGATATCCATTGGATCTCTTTATTTATTATATTTCTTTATGTAGGGGTGTTATTTATGCAATACTATTTGAATAGGTTTATAACATCTTGGCTTAATAATTAAGATAAGTAGATGTGTTTTTGAACATTGAATGAAGTCCCTCGGAACAGTTTTATTTGATTTATTTATGAGATATTATGAATATTTGAGCGATTATACTTAAAACTGCATAATTTTTCATTCAGATAAAAAAGTTTAGTTTAGTTTACTTTAGTTGGATTATAACATAAAATCATTAGCATTATGTACTATTTTAATTGTAAAATAATATTTATTTATTCAAATACAATGAGTACTCGAGCTATGATTTATTTAAGTAATTATTGTTTTTCAAGGAATGCATTCATTTAAAAAATAAATAAAACAATAAGAATATGTATGAAATTCTATTCATTTATTAATTATTATTTTCTTAATATTAAATAATTTCACAATAGTTAATAGGATTTTGACATAGAAGACTTTACTGGACATAGCCTTTAGGTATTTTATGTAAAGATGGTACCAAGGCTTACCAGCATTGTTGGATCAGATAATATAAAAATTAAGCAATACTAAAAAATTAAAATTTTTATAAAGCAAGATTTATTGTGAAACCTGCACTAATAAAATGATGCAAGGAAAGAATTTTCTTAGTAAATATTCATTAAATAGTTTATTGATAGGATTTTTACTGAAATCTCTTTAGCTCAGTAAAGGTCTTTGTTCACCTTTAAATTGTTACATGTACACCATTTAAATGGATATTTTTTATTGAAAACTTTACTTTTTAAAATAGTTACATTTTCACAATTATACATGAATTGTAAATATAGCTGTTTTAAAAATATTAAATAAAACTATTAAATAAATAATAATAATAAAAATATTAAATAAATGAAGGAATGAATTGTGTGCTTCACCAAAAAAAAAAAATCAGAAAATAAGTCTATTCCGAAGCGACGCCCTGCAGAACAGATACCCATTTTCCTGTGATATATTTGAAAATTAAATTAGATTTAAATTTCATCTTCGAGAAAATATTATATTATATTTAAAGAATTTAGCACTATATAAATTTGTATATATTAACATTAACTGTAAAACATTCACTCTATAAAAATCATTCTTTTGTTGGAAGGAAAAAATTAGTTTGATATATATTTAATAATTTATATCAGTTTGGAATTTTAAAAATATTATTGAAGGATTTGTAAATTATCCTTATATATTTGCTATGTAATTTCATGCATAGGTCCTTAGTGAGTAGTGGGTAATGGACTGTATCAATATCTTTAGATATATATATATTAATAGTCAACAATTAAATTTATAGTATATTACATTGCTTAAAGCCTAACAATAACTCTTAAAATTTGTAAAAAAATGTCAACTTTTAAAAAAAGAATTACTCTTTTCTGTTTTATATCACATTGACTGATTTTTAAAATAGTATTCTTTCAGCTCGTTATATATTTTTATAAACTTCTAGAACTCCAGAACCTAAATATTACATTTGTTATTTGGCTCGAAAAGAATCAACTTAAAAATTTGCATCATTATTATCATTCATAATGCATATAAATTATCATTTTTAGTGATTAGATTATTATAAATCAAAACTTTTACAGAGCGAGATTCATTTTCTATCTACAAAACCAAAACTATAAAATTTCATAAATCAAATCTGTGTATTTTAATTTATTATTTATTTTTTAATTTAGATTCAGTATCTAATTGTTCTTAAATAATATGTAATTATTTCAGTTTACAGGATATTTAATGTAGTACGCTTTTTTAAATACTAAATTAAACTGAAAAAGTATAAACTTTTGCAAGGAAATAAACATTTTTTAAAACATAACTGAGATACCAAAATCATAGAACTACACTAAAGTTAAGTGTGGCAATTGATTTTGATTGGCTCGAATTTGAATTTAACAAAATATTGAATTGTCAATTTTACCTGTGAGTTCTTAGACAGGTAGATGTCAGATTTGGCTATGAAATCAATGACTTGAAAGGCACTAAAAATATCATTTTGAATTCTTAATGTTTGGTCTAGCTGAATGAATCATAGGGAGAAATATTATACACTTGTTGAGTGTAACCGGGGTCAAATTACCTAACTGCACAACTGTTGGCTTAAGAATAGTACAGACCTTACCCAAAATTGAACTAAGGTATATCTTATATTTATTATAGTCAATTGTTCTGAAATTTAATTGTTGTGTTAATTGAAATTTGTTGTGTAATTTCTTTGTCACTTTAGAAATATTGAAATAGTAATAAAATTCACAAGAAAGTATCCACACAAAAGTTATTTGTATTACAATTCTCATTCATTTTGAATAAAATCCCTAAGCGCTATTCTAATATATATCAGAACATTGAAAGAAAATAATAAGAAAAACTATAGCAATACAATTGAAATTATAATCAGTGATTGGATTGATTTAGTTTTTAAATAAAACTGTGAGATATCATTTATATCAAGTTCAGAGTATAAGTGTTTTGGAACTCTGTATATGCATTTTTATATTGTTTATTGTATAAGTGCATATTGATTTTAAGGAATACTTAATCATTTCATAAATAAAATATTAAAATTACATAAATGTGAACTTATTTAACAAAATATTGATGCATTATATTCAAGATTTCTACATTTTTTTTAATCATAAGGGTTACCCTTAAAGATTTGTAAGTATGTGATAGCTTGTATTGTGCCGCAAAACAGTTATGCCTCTTGTTTTATTATTTTTTTAATAATTAGATCAATCATTATATTAAGAATTGGGGTTGGACCTCATGCAAAGTCAGCCATTCGAAAATGTTCATCCATGTTAATTTATAATAAGTAAACCCATGTATAATTAAACAGTGTGTAATATCATTATTTAAATCATACTATCGACAATATTAAAACAAATACCTTAGCTGCAAAAACTAAAAATTGACTAACTACTATGAAAATGATCTTCATCTTGATAATTGCACTGTTAAACTGTGAAAAGAATGTTCTAGGCAAAGTGGTGGGGGTATCTCTCAGCCAATCAGATTTAAGAGCCTTTCACTTTAGTCAAATTAGCTTCCCTAATAAAAAAAAGGTCAGTCTGTATGTCTCTGAAATTTCAATATGGCGTGATTCTTGGCTGTTAAGGGAATAATTAATTCTAAATTTGTGAAAAGTGTTGTGAAAAGGTTCATTTTTTTAGAAAGTGGTGATTATAAATATTTAAATGTCTATAAACCCAGTGTTTTTAAAGAAAACAACTGAGAATTTTTGAGGTAAATAATAAATTTTGAATAATGTATGCTATAATTATAATAATTTAGAAATATATTTTAAATTATTTGATTCTGTAACACATTATAGATATGTTTTGTTCTAAAAGCTATTTTATCTCACCACTTTGCACCAATTGCACAGATTTAAACATAATTTAAGAAATTAAATTATATTCAATATATTGCAATCTATTTCTTTAGTTATTCTTTAGATTTGGATATAACAATTTTAAATAATAAGTAATTGGTTTAACATTCTCAAAAGTGTTTACTTAATTCTAAAGCTCCTTGTTAAAAATATATTTTACACCAAAAATTAATAAAATTGGTCAAAAATATAACTGAAATTTTAAAGATGGTTGAGTATGTTTAAACAGAAAAAAAATCATGTATTAGGCAAAGGTTTTTCTTCTTTTTCTTTTTACTTATAGTTTACACTGTTGGTGATGGTAATATTAAAATTTATATTTAAGTAATTAAAAAAAATACAAAATAACTTAGTAATTAATACTTAAAGGTCCTAATTAGTTTATCAAATTTTATCTTCTAATATTAGATACATTGAAAAAAAAGGTATAGTAGTGTGCATTTTTAAAATAATATACTGTTATATTGGATATTAAGCGTGGTGTGAGTTTTGAACATAATTGTTCTACATATTGTTTGAGAGTAATTATTCATAGTATTTGAATATTACATATTGCTATTGTAACTTTTTTATTTTCAGTAATTGAGAACCTGAAATATATTAATAGCGTTAGATACATACATATTTGTTCTTGTAATGGAACATTATAATTATAAATTTAATTTATTAGTGCTGGTTGATGTATTTTTACTCTTTGTCTTAATTAAAACGTTTGAAATTTATGCTTGAGGAGCTCTTGAGCGTGTGCACTTGAAATTTTACGCATGAATATTTAAAAAGGTTTGTTATATTTGGAACAAGTGGGGTTAACAATCATGGCGAACTTATAGCGCCGCGAAATTCACAGTGGAATTTTACACTAGCGCTTACTCCAAGTTTTGTACTTCAAAACTTGTTTAAAATATTATTATTAAAACCATTATTTTGTGTTATTAATCACAGAGAAAAATACAATCTATTTCTAACAAAGGAAAGAGCAAAGAGGAAAATATAATAATTGAACACAAATGTTATATTAATGAATTGTTTTTTTTTATTATTATTTTAATTATTAATTATGGTTAAGACAAAGGGGAGAGATGTGCTCTGCAATGAGTCGTAGAGCATTGAGTTACCATTCCACGGGTTCAAATCCGGTTGTGAGAGATAACTTATTTAATTTTTTAACAGCCGGAATTGAACATTTGGGTTTTGGAGACCCTCACCTAGTTTCTATAAAGTGGGGGTACTTGTGTGTTAAAAAAGCCACCGTTATTTTTGTCTAATATGTTACATTATGTAACAGTTATATTTCTAACAGCTGAATTGTTCTATGTTTGTTCTTGCTTGCTGAGTTTTGATTATTGCTGATTTATTATTTATTATTGTTTGTTTTCTAATTTGTTGTAGGTTTTTGGTTGTTATTATTTTGTTTATTTATTTATTATTCTAAAATGCATATTTGGGATTTGCCAAAACCAGAAGAAGAAGCTATTATTTTTTTTCCAGGAGCGAAATATTTTACAAAAACAAAAAAATGCAGCAACGTTACTTTCGGAAATTGGACTTTTTTTTTTATATAAAGAAATTTTTAATTACTTTTATTTCTTAATCGTTCATTGTTGTTTAATAAATTATTCATGATATATTCCATTTTTCAATAAATTCTTTTGATTTCTAATTGTTGATAATTTTCTAACCGCAATAAATAGAAGGTAACTGTTAGAAATGTAACTGTTACAAAATATAATTCCTAGCGCATGCGAAGGAGTAAGCAAAAGTAACGATGGCTGCGTTGGCACACAAGTACCCAAGTGGGTACCGAAAATCTGGCATTCAATGTGATCTCACCTCCCTACCCAACCGTTGTCTTAGAAACATTACAGTCTTAACCACGTATTGAACCCAAGATTCTTTATGGGCTGTAATGGTATAGATGTTTTTTAAACCAAAGGTATTTTATTATTTATTATGATATTCAATTTTGCATTATGTATTATTATGAAGGATAATGAAAAACATATTCAATATGGGCTGGTTTATCAATATTGCTAATATTTTAAAGCATTCTATATTTATTCAATCAGTTAATTTTGTTCGACACCATTGCTATTTCTCTACTATGCCGATAAATATAATTAATTTACGATTTAGATATATGCGTCTTCGCCTTTAAAAATTTTTATTTTCATTTTCCTATGGAATGAGAGTAGGATAGCTCTGTATGTAGATCACTGAGCTTCTGTGCTAAATGTTCTGTATTTTAATCCGGCCGTGGCTTATCAATTATTTAATTTGTTAACTACAGACAATCTTCTGTCGCTCACCCAGCCTCTATAAAGTGGGTACTCTTTATTAGGTAAAACCTAGGCGTGCCTTCGGCCAAATCACCACCATGCTTAGAAACAGTCTCAACGATGTAGTGAACCCAAGACCTTTCATAGGTTGACTAGTTAGTTTTTTTTTATACTTACTTAATAGTTAGGATCGGTTCTGAGGATATCCTAAATAAAGATATCTAACCATTCATGGAACTTAAGGGAAAATTCGATTAAAGTCAGGAATAAAACATGATTCGTTCAGGTGTTAAAAACGGGGAATACTGTTAAACAAATAACCATAAGTGACTAATAAAATTCATTTATTATTTTCTCAATGTAAGCTTTTATGAGGATGTCAATTGATCGAATGAATGTGACTTAAGTAAGTTCGGTTTAATATGTAAAAGTTTGATAGTTGTAGACATTTTGATCGGAAATTCTCTTTGTAATTAGCATTTTCACTTTGGCTACAATGCATTTTGTTTCTTGCAGATTTTTCCTCTTTGCAGAAATTGGAGAGTAAATACTCTCGTCTCAAGGCTTCGTTCTAGCATCTTATCTCTGCATACACTTACGAATCCGCAATTATCACTAGAGGCACGAGACGCTACAGAAACCGAATGAACAATACTACTCAACCTTAATAAGAAACACTGGATAATGTTGTTAGTACAACGTGCATACTCTCTAATCCGTTGGATGTACAAGGAGAGAATGAGGTTGGATGCAGAACACATCACCTCATTAGTGTTCGGGGAACAGAATATGCTAAGCCAGGTTACTGAACCCAAGACCCTTAGGTTGTTAAGGCACAGGATTCATGATTAAAACCATTAAATATAGTTGTCATTCATATTTTTCATTTGACTGCAGATGTTTCCTTGTTTACAGCTGTCGTCATATCATTATTTTAATTAATAAATGGTTTAGCTAACCTGAATGTTCGATGCCGATACCACCAATCTCTGCACAGATTCATTCATCCACCTAACTCTGTTCAAATGCAAATATGTCAGATTTGGGTTACCTGTGGTCTAGTGGTTAGCATAACAAACTGCTAAGACCAAGATCACGGATTCGTAGCCCGGCCGGTGGCCCTATGATTTTTTTAAGGTAATAAAAATTCCTTGGTTATGCCCGTCCTTCGGAAGGGACGTTAAACGGGGGTCCCAAGCCTGTTGCACCAAATTTAGTGTTCCCAATGTAGCATCGTCCGATTAGCCATAGTAGCATAAAGCGATGTTAAATGAATAAATAACAAATATATTAGATGACGCAATCTCCCACCTACGTTTCGGTCTACATCTTGAATTTTTGCCAATCCACTTGGCGTTTACTGCTAAACTTAACTACTTAACAAGCACATCTCAACCGTCACAATAATATAACTTCAACTATATTATTGGATCGTTTCATATGATACGTTTTTTCAAAGGAAATGTTATTTACCTTTTTTGAAATCAAAACACTTTTATTCTATATACCCCAATTTTCTATATATTTTTTCATACGAGTTATCAAATTTTCAAGCTCATAACTGATATATTTAAGGTTTCTGATGTTACAAAGTCTTGAAAAAGGTTTTTGACTTGAGAATCATTTTAAAAAATCCGGCCAAAAGGAAGTTGTCCGATTGCCTGATGGTGGGTCTGGCTCGTTTAGTTTCTTCACTGTCTGTCGTGAAACTAGAGTTCAGCCTTTGTCGTGTAAGAGTATAGATCCTTTCCGATTGACCAATTCAGGTTGTGTTTTTTTATGAGTTTTTGTTACATATGTCAATATCGCTGCAGCAGTGTGAATGTGATGGTTTTCACCTCTGGGAAGAAATGAATTATTTATGAATTAATCAGTGTCTCCAGCTGAGACACAGATTAATTCTCTAATATATTCTGAAATTTCTCAATCCAACGTGTTTCTTTATATCCATATTAATTTCTAGTTTTATTTATTATTATAACCATTTTATACACGGTCACCTGTGGTGTAATGGTTAGTAGCGTAACAAACTGCTATGCCCAAGAGCGTGGGTTCGCTACTCGACAGGTTGCCTTAGGTTGTTTTAATGGGAGTGAAAGATTCTTGACCGTCTTCCGGAGGTGACGTAAAATGGTGGGCCCTAGCCTGTACGTTGTCAGGTACTCGTTAAAAATTCATATCCTAATTAAACTTGGATAGGCAAAATTTAGAGCTCCCACTGTAGCATCGTCCGATTAGCCATAGCAGCATAAAGTGACGTTAAATGAACAAACAACAACCGTTTTATACTCCCATAACATTCCTCTTTAATTTTTATGATTTATGAGAGTTTTGAATCTCAAAAGTATGTCAGCCGTGGTTTTCTCGTACCAGATTGTTTTTTTCACGTCACTCGTTCCCGGGCCAAGAACCTTACAGTGATGTCATCCCAGCAAAGTTTTGATATTGCCTTTCTGTTATGATTTCTTTTAGAATTTTCCTATAAAAGACGCAATGTTCTGGTGCCACTTTAATTGTCCCTTACTTCCAAACTTTTGGGAAAAGAGAGACATGTTTTTATTTATTTATTACTATTTTTGTTTATTACTTTTATTGGTCTCAGTGGATAGAACTACGCCGAAGGCTTCAAGTCCAATGGTGGCAGATAAATTATTTACTCTGTTAACAAGAGACGTGGTTGGACATATAGTATCTGACGAGCACCCTAGATCTTACTTAGCCTCTATAAAGTGTGTACCTCATACTTGAGGAAAAAGCCAGGCGGTTGAGCATCGTCTCAGAAAAATCACCAAAATTTTAAACTTGCTGAACCGTTGTCCTAGAAACGTTTCAGTCTGTACCATGTGCTGGACCTAAGATCCTTCATGAGTATTAAAAGTTTCTTTATGATCGAGACTTGGCGTGCTTTCCTATCCTGTTAAAGTATGACGGTTTATTTCTAAATGTTTCCATAATACTAATACGTACTCCATAATAGGATAGTTCCGAATTCATTCCGTGGACCTGCAGCAAAATAAATTTCAATCTACGAAGGCCAAATTCAAACCAACGTTAAGCAGTTAGTATGTTGCTTAGGTGGCACCATTATAACATCCTAGATTTTTGTTGATCATTAAAATATTGATTAATTAAGTAATTATTCAGATATTATTATTATTATTTTACAAGAAAATCCCCAAAACAAAGCTTTAAGACTGATTGGTTTTTGCTATTCACAATTCATGTCTCTTTTGTCTCAATTTTATCGAATCAAATATTTTGTTTATATAAACGACCATTTTAAAACAGACATATATTTTTTTGTTATGTGTCTATATATAGATAGAAAGAATTCTAACAAGCAAAAAAAAAAAACACATTTATTTTTATAAAATTTGTTTAAAATGCACTCGCAGATTGGATTCACAATGAAAAATAAAATAGTTTTACAACCATCACAATCGTCTTTGTCTCCAACACATTCAGTTTTTCTCGTGAAATAGTTTCCTTTTGAATAAAGTTTTTTTGTTACTCGACTCTTGGGGCTCGTCAAACAATGTCATTGTCTATTTTCCTGTTTCCCTAGAATTCTAGAATATTTTATATATTCTATTTTTTTTTCAGTTAGGAATCAATGCTACATTTTTTTTCCTGTAGTTGGTAGGAAGGGTCATTGTTGTCAAAACCATGGGTCACACATACATATGAAAATGTTGACCTAAAGTTTCAATTATGTGAGAACCAAGCTTCGTATTATATTCATAATAAGAATAAATATTTTATATTATCCTATACCATATTTACGCAAGGTAATCATCGATCCGTTATGTATATACACTTTTTTTTCCTAATTAGTTGACGTGATTATCCATGACTGAAGTACATGTTTGACATGTAATGGAGGATATCTGTTAGGACCAGGAGCTCAGAGGGACGGCATAATATTAATTAATTTTGACGTTGAACCCCGCTTAAGTTCGTCCGTCCTCTGTTACATATTAACTGGAACTGCGCCATCGCATCGGGAATACTGAAGAATGTTTTCTCGTTTAGTATTATGTAATCAATTTTGTTCATTATACCCATAGTTAATAATAATAGTAATGGATTATAAAAACGACGGCTGTAAAATCATCTATGAGGAAAAGTGGAATCGCATTTTATGGCCACTTGCTATGAATGAAATTCAAATTGACAATCCGGAACCAGCCTGGTTTGAAGAGGTAGAAAAGGACTTTCAGGAGATGAATATTACTTGTGAGGATATTGAAGAATGCTACTGTCTCAGAGTGAAACTAAATTCCTAACAGGGTTGTCAGAAAAAACAAAGCTGACGACGCAGAGAAATATACGGAGAAAGGAGAGAAGCAACACTGCAAAACGAAAACAGTTGAAATCTCATAGTCCTTAGTAAGCCTATTCAAAAAAATAATTATAAATAACTGTGAAATCGGGGATTGCACAATACAGGATGCAGAATACATCTGCCATACAATTTTTATTTTCAGATGCGTTTTTATTTTTATCTAACACGAATAGAGTAAGACCGGAATCGAATTGAATCCCTTAACTAGTAAAACCTGGATTTGTGAACATATGAAGAATAATGTATCACAAATCGGCTACGGAATAATAACCTGTAAAGATTGATGAAATCCAATTAAAGTAGAGCGTCGATTAACCGAACGCTCAATTAACCGAATTAGCTTAGCGAAGGTGCAAGGAGAGGTCAACATTCACATTACTACTTGTTCTATTCTTGCTATCATTACTTATTTACTATGTGCCGATGTTTCGGCCTATTTATTAGCCCATCATCATGGATAATACAAATAAAAAGTTGTCAATCGTTAGTCATTGAACAGGAGCTGAGGTAGCTCAATGTGTAATGCACTGAGTTGCTATGCAAGGAGTCTCGATTTCAATTCCGGCTGTGGCAGATAAATTATTTAATCTGGTTACCATAATCCGTAGATAAGAGAATTTGTTTGTTCGTTCATTTGTTCATTTGACGCCATTTTATGCTGCTAGAGTTATTCCGACGATGAGTGGGAGTCCTAAATTTTGTCTATTTAGGGGTAGTTAGGATAAGAATCTAACGAGTTCGTGACATCGTACAAGCTCGGGCAAGCTCCATCGTACATCCCTTCCGAAGGATGGTATAATTAAGGATTCTTTATTCCTTTGAAAAAATCCTAAAGCAAAGCAAGGCTGCAAACCCTTGGGGATAGTAGGTTGTAAAGCTGACCACAAGACCAATGGTGAGATTAAGCTGATCTCAACAAAATCACTTCCTCCACAATCATTGGCTTAGAAACAGTACGAATTCTATCACCTTCTGAGCATAATACTCTTCACGAGCTGTACTGGTCCTTTTTCATGTTGAACTTTTTGTGATCAAGTAACCTTACTTAGAGAAACTTCGTAACTGTGAATATTCGGGAATAAATTTGTTACGCTTATTGCAAATTACGGACGAGATGAAATGACACAACCAGAGAGAGACGGGCGGAACGAAAGGCATTATGTGGGAGAACGCTGATACAACTGATGATGGCCGCCAGTACCATTTACAAACATATCTCTGTTTGGACAGCTAATGCACTGGCCCCATGAGCTCCGATTAGAATTACCTGCACCCTCCGGATATAACGCGCCAGTTGGAAATGCCATGTCCCATTGTGTGATTTGATGTATTGTCGCATGTACATGATTAGTTATTGACGTGGTGGCGTGTCTATTCAAGCCGAAAAGAAATTGGCGTGATCTTCTTAAATGGAAAAGTCAGTAATTGAAGAAGGTTGAAATGACAATATATTTTTTTTACATCCTCCAAAATTTTATTTACAATATAATACAAATTTACAATAAATACATGCAAATGTTTCTATATAAACAAAAGTCTTCTGTTACCTTTCGGTAAGAAATAACAATAAAACACAACGAAAAATAAATTGTTCTTTTGAATATGCATTCTTAAACAACTTGCGAGGTTGAAACATCCGAAATGATGAAGAGCGGAGATTGGATCATTTGGGATCTGTAGACCCTGGTCAAGCCTCTATAAAGTTGGTACCCTTAATTGAGGAAAAACCTGGCAGTTAAGTGTGATCTCGGCCAAATATCCCTGCATAGTAGAAACGATACAGTCTCTACCACTTACTGAATCCAATATACTTCATGGTTTGTAGTAGTCTTTTTTTTTCTTTTTTAAACAATTCAATTTTGTGTTATGCATTAATGAAGATAATATTCAATTAAAGCTGTTTTACTAGGGCTGTCTCGACAGTTCGGACGAGAAAACTTGTTGTGAAGTGGCTAACATAACATCCTAATATGCCCATGATCGCCAGTTAAGAATTTCAATATAAAAATACTAATACAATTAAGAGATTACATGATCTTACAGCTATTGAGGTAATAATCGTTTAATCTGGCGTCAATTAAGCAGAATTCATTAAAATTGGATTCATTAAGACCTTAACAACTTTTTTACTGCGACGCAATTGGTTCGAATCAAATCCTGGATTGAAATAAATTTTATGGTAAAACGCAATGAATCTCGACCTTTCCGCTGTAGTTAGATGGTATCGTTTAGAAATAGCCCGTCCAGATTGTCTTGATGGGGGAATGATAGAATTAAATAGGAATATGAGTGAATTACTATGCTGAGCACCGTGGTTCCGCAGCCTCGCAGGTGGCCATAGATCTGAGTAAGTAAAAATCCTCGGTTATCCCGTCCTTCGGAAGGTGAGAAAAATGGAGGTCCCGACTCTGTGCGGTAGTGTCAGGCATTCGTTAAAGATTCCTATCCTAATTTTACCTGGTTTGGAAAAAGATAGGACTCTCCTTGTAGAATCGTCCAATTAGCTATAGCATCAAGAAAAACAAATAATAAACAAACAGTAGTTCAGACAAAGTTAATCAACGTTCAATTTTGTTTTTAAAAATGGCTCACCACACTCTGCGCACTGAGCTACTCCGATTCCTATCGAGCAATCCTGTTCTAATATGTTTTTTAAAAAATAATAGTAATAATAAACCATTATAAACCATCATACGAAAACAAAAATAGTCCACAAATTTGAAATTGTTTAAGCATCTGAAATTATTCGCTTAGTTTAGAAAAAAAGAAATGCTTCTAGCAGGAACAGTTTAAAGAATTTATATATTGCTGTTGACTGAAGAGGCGAGTGGGTGAAGAAGAAGATTTATCACTTTTATTTACCATTATTTAGCTAATATAACAAGCATTGAAGGAACAATCATGTGACTTTCGTAGATTTATCAGAATATGGAACTGTTGTTCAGGCATAAATAAAAGAAACTGACACAAACGAGAGTAATAAACATTAATTTAAATTAAAGATTTGACAATGTGGCAATATTATAATAAAATATTCAGTACCTTGTAGTAAGTAAAATAAGCTAAGAGTATCCCACACTTCTGTCCCTTGTCTTGTCTTGTCTATTTCAATTGTATGTATTGTTACGATCAGACAGAGAAAGACGGGCAGAAGGGATTAACGTCTTAAGTCCGTCGGCGGAAGAGATTAAGAAGCTTCTCCATCCCAGAACAGTCTCCTCCTACTTCCGCGTGTCTAGAACATTCGGCCTTGCCTTTTTAAATACCCCTTCCCCGCAAGTTAGTCAGTCAGAGAGTAAACCAGGCAGTGTGATGGACTAGTAATAAGTGTATCAGTGAACTGTGACAGTTTGTGAATGTAATAAACTGTTTCTGTTTGTTATTGTGTCCCAGTTTGTTATATCTGGAGATTTTTACGTTCGGCGGACTTTAATTAGTGAACTGTAAGTGTTAATTTGCAGTTATAACCTCTAGCGTAAATTTATTGTATTTGTACAAATTTATGTAAATAGTTAAGCTATTTCGTAGTAGTAATATCTTATATTATTTCAGTAATTAAATAGGCCTATTTTTATATATTGGGTTTACTTTGCCTCCACCTTGACCATTTTCTCTTGAATTTTATTTTCATGGAAATCTAATCATTACTTAACAACAACCAATTATATATTCATTATATTACTTTGAATATTGAACAATGCGCTGTATTAATCATCGAATTTCACCGCAATGCGGCATTGTTTCATTTAACATACACTTCGCATTATGAAATGATAATTAGTTTTAAAATATCGGATAGTTAAATATGTTTATTAGGGATACGTCAATGGCGAAATTAATTTAATGGCGTGATTGCTTGCGGTAGATTCGGTCATATACTGATAAACTATTTGAACGAGGGAAGAGAGTGAGTGAGGGGGGGGGGGGGGGGGAGGTATTGACAAGGGCAGAACGAATATTTTACTAACCATTCCCAAAATGTTTCTTTTTATTGGCAAATACGCTTGTTTATTCACCGGATTGTTGCTGAGGATGCTCATTCTAAACAGTAAAATGCTAATAAATGTTCTTGATTGGAGCTCTACAAACCTCAAATTCATTAAAAGCTACATGTAATGGGTTTGTGAAAATTCCATCAACTCATACAGAACCGTTTATATTTGAAAGTATGTAAATTCATGGAATATCTATGTTTCAGGAACAAATCATTTATATATATATATATATATATATATATATATATATATATATATATATTTATTTATATATCAAGTCTATATATCAGATAGTGTAAGTTAGTAACTATTATCTCCAACTCCCAACCTGGAGGACCGCTAACTCCCTACGCCATAAATAAAATGTTGATGCATTTTTTTCAATATAAACCGTGTGTTAGTTTTTGAGAAGTCATTTGTCATTTGAGAACATATTTGTTATAATCATAAAATACAAAAAAATTAGGAAGATAATAATAATAAGGATTAGCGAACTCCATTGATGACTCGATGATCCTCGAATACTTCATTATCTAATGAAACCATAAATCAACATTTTATTTTTAGACCACGATGCAATCATTACAATTAACTTATAATTTTTTGTTAATTGTTTTAATTTTTTACTATTTTGTTTTGAAGAGAAAAGATGTGCCCCGGCCGGGATTCGAACTCGGGTCCTCTGTCTTTCAGTGACTCTACCAATTGAGCTACCGGAGTCGCATACTAGCCGGGGACAAATCTGTTCTCTCTGTGGGAAGCGAGTCCGATAGCTCAATGGGTAGAGTACTGTCACGGAGAGACAGAGGACCCGGGTTCGATTCCCGACCATAACAATTAATTCTTCGTTTTATTGAAAATTATTTATGATTAAGAGAATTTTTATATATAAAAAGAATGGTTCCTGTTCAAATCTATATAAATATATATACGCAGTACAACGGAAGAAATATTGTTAAGTTAAATGAAAAAAAAGACCACTTGAAACAATTTACACATTCGTTTCATAATTATTTATTTTGGAAAGTGACATTGATCGTAGTTTAAAAAATAAACATATGAAAGTTGTAGCATTCTGTGTTTCACTCATGACTTTCACTATATATGTATATATACCAAGCTTGGTGGTGGGGTGCTGTCTCATGTTTGGAGCCTGTTTGGGCGTTAGGATGTATTGCACCTTCTTTGGTTTCCTTCGGTTTGTAAGGCATAAAACCATACGGTCATCAACGCCTGTGATAATTTGTTTATAGAGTCTTATATCTATGTGTATTCTAATATTTGATTATTCCAATAATAAGATTTTCAGTTTTATTTTAATTTCCCCATTATTCATCTACGTTCTTTTAAATGTTTAATAATTGCGAATTATGACATCTATTTTATGAATTTGAAAATTTTTTTTTCTATTTGACATTTGGAATTTCTAAGAGGGGAAAAATAAGTAAATAAAAGATAAACAGATAGATATAAAATAAATAAATAAAAGATAAATAAAAAATTTATATTTGTCATAATATGTCCACTTCCTTTAAGAATTTCACTACTAATCTTATTTTATCTTGATTATCACCAAGCGTATTCGAGATATTATTTGTAAGACCTAGTTTGTTTAACCTAGAGGTGTAGAAGGAACATTCTTGAAAAATATGATGGACTGTAAGGATGCTGTTGCAATGCTGACATTTCGGAGGTGGCTTTTTTAGGATAATATGGACGTGAGTAAGGTTTGTGTGCCCTATTCTTAGCCTGGTTAAGGCAACTTCCTCCCTGCGATTGGAGCGATTTGAGGTGATCCACGGTTTCACCGATTTTTTAATTATTTTTAATTTGCTCTGTAGGCTCTCATTCCATATGGCTTGCCAGTTTTCGTTTATTTTCTTTTTTGGGGGAAGCCCTATTTCTGGAGGTGTTAAAATGGCCACGCCTCGTCCTGGGAGCGATAGCGCTTGTTTCGCTGCTTTGTCCGCGAGTTCGTTTCCTTTAATCCCTATGTGACTAGGCACCCAAATAAAAAAGACATTTTTTTCCATATTATTTAACATGTGCAGATAGGAGTGTATTTTGAGGCTAATTGGATGTTTGGGGTACATGTTATTTAATCCCTTTAAAGAACTCAATGAGTCAGTAACTATTACGATGTTAGTTTGTTCAATCGTCATAAAGAAATAGAGTGCCGAGGCTGTTGCGTGGAGCTCCGCTGTATATATACTGCATAATCTGTGAAGCTTTATTTTGTGAGTAGTGTTGTGGGTAACGAAGGAGGATGCAGTTGAGTGTTCGGATTTAGATCCATCTGTATATATCACGAAAGGTTCTGGTATGTTTTGGAGGAGACGGGAAAATTCGGATTTGTAATCGGAGGGAGTATTGCACCTTCTTCTTTGAGATGTGATTCACATAACCCCCTTTTTTTTTTTTGTGCCTTGATAATGCCTGAATAGGCGAAACGTCGACTGGTAAGTGGGTTTATTACTGGATTTGAAACATAAGGCTTTGCATTGTGGTTTTTTCCCAATTGCATTATAATAAATAATAGCGTTTCTTTTTTGAGTTTTTGGCTCTATTTTATTGATATGAAATATATATATATAATTATCTCAGTCTTTTGACTGCAATCAGCCACCGGTCCTCCAGTGGGGGGTTGGGCATAGAGTCAATAAACCTATCTTCTAAAATATAAATACTTTGAAACCTAATATGTATATATATATATAATTTGATATCACTTACCACTTCCTCTTGAAAATAAATTTAATTCTTGTTGCCTTAGTAAAACTCTTTATCACAGGTCCGATGTCAACTGGTCTAATGACATATGCCTTAAGAGTCCCTTGAAAGGACTGCTTTATTTCCCTTTATTTCTTGAGTTTCTTATTGGAATTCCTGAGTCGAAGGGTTGAAGTTCATTCTGAACTAGAGGAAGGTCTTGAAGATTGGCAGGAAAATTTACATGAGAGTTGGAGCAGAGAGTAAATCAGGCCGGTGGGTTATTAAGTAATTTTATTCTTACGTTAAGATTCCGATCTTCACTTAGGGCAATAGTGTGGTCTAAAATCAACTAAATAATTGAATTAAAATTATTTATATATAGATAACTCGATAAATATAATATTATTGATATTTTAAATGTTTCTTACAATGAAATTCCACAAGCAATGACGTAATAAAAAAATAAGGATTTCGTTAGGATGTACGGTGAATAATGAATAATCAATTAGTCTAAATAATTTTTATATTTTATATGTGATATTATATAAAGTATAAATAATATCATAAATCAATGATACCTATGGACTGGAACTGTGGGGGATCGCAAAAAAATCAGACGCCTTCAATCCTTTCAATCCAAAGTCCTGAGAACTATTGTCAACGCTCCTTATTATGTCTCCAACAAAACCCTCCATAATGATTTCGACATCCTTTCGTCCTCGACCTCATCCCTACTAAATCGTCAAACTTTCACCAAAACCTTGCCTGTCATCCCAACCCCCTGTCTCAGTCATTATCCAGTTCCACACATCCATATAACCCACCCCCCCGTCTAAATCGGCAATGACGCCAAGACCTGATATAATATGTTATGTTATAATATGTTATTTGGAGTACTGGCACTGGCCAGATTCTCCACTCACGACGTGTGTGTATGAAGCGTCCTTAACCAGCTTCCATTGGCGTTTAATGCCAGTGACGCGGCTGGGAAAGGGGGCTGGGGCCTCCCGGACTTCTGCTTTGCCCTCATTCCTGGGGAAGAAGCTCAGTTCGGGGACCCCAGGCAAATTAATCAGGTAAATAGAGTATGAATGTGTACATTATATATTTTTATTTTCTATTTATTATTATTATTCTATTTTTTTTATTCTATTTTTTTATTGTATTTTATTATCATTTTTGCGTTAACTTCTTTTTATTACAGCATGTATATACATTATACATTTATTTATTTTATTTTGTTTATCATTGTTTTGTTATGGAATGATTGTAATCTACATAGCACCATTACTTATTGCCCACAAGTGGCAATAAAGTGTTAAAAAAAAATCAATGATAATAATAATAATGTAAAATTTCACTGTTTGTTGTTCCCATCATTCATTATACCACTGATGGAAGTTTTAAAATTAATTGAATATTCCGGATTTTTATTTGTAATTTTATATTGTTTCATTTATCACCATTTTATGGTACCATGACTATATGGTTGAAATTATTTTTACTATTTTTTCCTATTGAGGCATATTTAGGTTAGGGATCTTAAACGAGCATCTGACTCCGCACAGCTTTGGGGCCACCATTTTACGCATCTTCCGAAGGACGGCATAAACAAGGATTTTCTACTCCCTCTAAAAAAATCGAAGAACCCGCCATCTTAGTATTAATCTAGTATCTAGTATTAATCTTAGAATGATGTGAGAGCTGCATTTGGTCTTGGATTGGGATGATTTGTTTATATAATATAATTTTATATAAGGCTTAAGTTTGAATTGGCGAAATGTTGAGTAGATAGGTAATTTCCCGTAAGTTAGAGAACTAAAGCTTATATTTTTTTTCTCATTTTTTCAAAGATTTTCCGATTGCATTGAAGCACGGATATTTTTGTGTATTTATTTTATAAAATTATTCCTTAAAGGCGCAAAAACTCTTAAAAGCTTAGAAGTGGGAGTTTTTATATTTCTTGATAGATTTATGTATGTATATAAATTATTAAATTTTTAAAAAAATGCTTAATCAGGACTCAGGCTCTCATTTTTTTTTTGTAATAAAAATTGTGTATTCATTTATTTTTAAATTTAAAAAATAGAAACAGTTGGAAAACTCCAGAAAACGATGCTGTAAATCTCTAAATTGCAAAAAAACCTAACCAGTTAATGTTTCGCTAATTTAGGCATTATTGTGGCTCTCATTTTTTTTCACAATAATGCCTAAATTAGCGAAACATTAACTGGTTAGGTTTTTTTGCAATTTAGAGATTTACAGCATCGTTTTCTGGAGTTTTCCAACTGTTTCTATTTTTAAATTTAAAAATAAATGAATACACAATTTTTATTACAGAAATAATATTAAAGGAGGCACCCTGAATATATTTTTTCACTTTAAAAACTTAAATACATTCTCTTATCATCAATTTTAAAATGAACCTTTCGTATATCGACTTTTGATAATGAGTTAGCGATTATTGGCCAATAAATTACAATTTTTTTCGCTATGCATCGTATTACAACGACCTAGAAAGATCAACATCAGCTCATGGAGCCCTTTTCAATCTAGAAATTTAGATATTCATGATCTATAAATATTTATGAGGCAATAACTCATTATTTTTTATGGATCATAAATGATAACTAGGTGAGGGTTAGGTTAGTCGCAGTGCAAACATTTTTTTTAATTATTACTCTAACAAGTACTAGGATCCGTTAAATCGGGACTTATTAAATTTCAAAGCACCCTTTTAACTGACTTATTTAACTTGCAAATTAAACTGCACTGGAAGGGAACGCAATACTCGAGAGGAAATTTACCGATAGGGCGGGGAAGCGCGCCCGTTGCATATTGAGCCAATATGAATATGAAATTAGTCGAGGAATTTAGGGCAAAAGTGCCTTCGATAAAGTACGAGTGCATTTCCCGATGGTTGTCATTCATCCCGGAGTTCTCTATCTCTCTCTGAATCTCTAGGAAAATTATGGAAAACATATATGCAATACTGACGCAAGATTTTATTGCTGACGACTGATGATTATTATCATGGCCTTATTCAGTTTAACTATTCTGATGTTAGTATAGAACGAAAATAACGGAACGAGGTATTGGTGGTGAGAGTATACACAATCTTTTTGATGTAGAACAATCTCCCGGAAGATATAAACAAAACTTCCATGTGACAAGAACGAAAAGTAAAACCGTCATGTTGGAAAGACGATATTAAAACTGCGTGATTTTTTTTTCTGAACCTCTTTTATTTTCAAATTACATATCGTCGCTCTCAAAACAATACCGCCATTTTTTTGAGATAAACAATATCGCCAAACACTTTGGGCGATTTTACAGGAGAGAAAAAAAAAAGCATCGAATGTAGAAAGCAATTTTTTTCAGAACTATTGAAGAGAAGTATCAGTAAATCATACACTATCATGTTGCTGACTTTAATAAGCCCTTCCTTAGTGTGTAATTCAACCTGTAGAATGCGTTACCGTTACTAACTCATTTTCATAAAAAGTTGTAGATAGGCGGTATTGTTTTGGCAGTGACGATATTAATATATACTGATGCTGAAATTACCTTTTGGTACTTTAAAGCACCCAAAACTGCGTGATTTATTTATATGTTATTATCAAATATCTATAGGCGTGCATAATTTGAGTGAAAGGGCAAAGGACAGGGAGTGGTGGAAAATGGTAGCCTCAGTAATGGCTGTAGTGCCTAAAAAGTAAGTAAATGGTATTACATAACTTGGTAGAAGGGTATACAGAAATTGCTTTATTCTGGGGTTCAAATTCAGTTAAGTCAGATGACTTGTTTGGTCTGTAACATAGAAGAACAGAATATGGAGACCTTACTTGGGCTCACCACGCCTGAATACGGTGGGTATCTTTGATTGAAGACACTTCAATAAAACCCTGCAGTTGAGTGTTATCTAGGAGAAATCAACCCTCCACAATCTTTGATGCAGAAGCAGTACAAAAGTAGAAACAGTACATTTGCTTTTCTGAATGCAAGATCCTTCATTGGTCGCAGTGGTAAAGATGTTCTTGTTTGGTTTAATATAAGGATGTAGGATTAAATGTAGTAATAACAAATTAAATTACTAAAAATCAATCATACGATCTCTTCTTAGTGAAAGGACTGTTTGGCGAAGCTGGTTGTTGTTTGCAGGTACATTTTACTATGTACTTTTCGACCGAACTTGATCCTGTATCTAATGAAAGCCTTCCTTGCACCTCAAGAGTTTGAAAAACTGTTTGACTTTATCAAAATTTAGCATTGCATAAGCTTTAGTCCATATAACCTGAAATGGCTGTACAACAAATCCATGCGTCGGTTCTGCAACACTCAAGTGGAGTTTCATTTCCTTTCGGCTTATTTTTAGAAGGTATGGGTATGATCCCCAAAGTTCCAGCTACATTCAGGAGTCCCAAGAGAGACACATTTAAAGGCACTTAATGATGAAGTTCTCTAAACCTATGTAGACTTACAAATAGCTTGGGACAGTAAGTCATTGGAGAAGTAGTGGGGAACGGTGAACGGTTTCAACGTAAGTTCCTTTCATATCAACGACATAAAAGCATAATAAAATGATAATATCTTAGCCTCTGATAGTAATAGCATCCTCATAAAGAAACGTTCATAACCAGGACGATAGCTGTATCTACTTCTCTTTTATATTTATGAGAGTGCTCTAAGAGACTGTAATGGTTTGGACGTAATGTTTGGAAATATTATTTATTTAATCTCCAATTTATTGAGATATTCTACTCTCCAGAAAAGTTGTACAGAGAATATGATGAACAAATTCTCGAGGAATACTGGATACTGAGAGGTAATAATGAAAAAGTGCATATTACCGTTTAACGGGCAATGTCAAGGACGTCTCAGAAAAGAAATAAACAGAAGAACACCTGAATAAGAATTACAGGGCAAAATAATATGAGTGGAACTAATATTTGGTGACAAAAATATTATAAAGAAAATGTGAATGTTTCAAATGATGTGCATATCGTCAGGACGGAATTAATTCGTGTTCAACTGATAGTTCTTTACTTGGTTAGCAAACAATAGCTATTTCACTTTTTTACGTAGGTATAGATTCTTAATACTTTTAATACTTGTCCAATTTTGTGAATAATGGAGTGTTAATTAATTTACGTGAGGTAGTTACACCCATACCATGGCCGCCATGTCATCATTCGGCTAGAAGCGACGGGCTAAAGTATCGTGCTGTGATAAATATGATATTGTAAAATAATCAAAATAATTGACAATAAGGTAGTTTTAGATATTTCATAAAACCTGATTCATTTCTTCTATTCTCGAGTCTTCTCTATAAGCCAGGTATTTTCGTAATTTCTGGTAATTGCCTTAGAACCTATGAATACATGGCTTCTTGGAGATCCGGTCACCAAGCCAATTACATAACCTGCAATATCTATTTCATCCAACCTAATTATCCCGAATCTAATTACACTATAATTATCTAAGTCTACTCCGAAAGGAACTATAACAGAATTATCCTCTAGATGGCTTTCATTCCCAATTGCCCTTTTCAAGGTTGTTTAATTCTTTCCCTTTTCTAATCCGAACTTTTCCAAGTTTGTTTCCAACGATACTCTGCTAATTTCAGTGATTTACGATCGAGGTGCGACCCGGGATTAAACCTTAAGAACTGCAAAGAGAAATGTTCCCACTTTTCGAAGTATCCTTGAAAGTTTCTTTCGTTGTTGTTTGGAATTGTACCTGCTGTTCTTTTTTTTAATTGTTAAAATGGATAATTGTATTTTTTTTTTACAAATAATGAAGTATTAATTGTTTATAACTCCTTATTACGATTAGTCATGAAATGGCAATGCCATCAACGCTACTGGGAGATATGTAACACCCTGAATTTTGCAGAACTCACGGATTTTCAAAATTGAAGGACCTTGGGATTATTCATTGCAGAGACTGTACTATTGCTTGGACAGCTGTTGTGCAGGGAGATTACCTGGAAAGTTTTTCTACCAATTATGCGTACCAATTTTTTGAAAGTATGGTGATCCCTAGAATGTTCTGTAGATTCCACAGTATTCATCCGTGGCCGTAGAGCAAATAAATTATTTACCACTGCCAGAGTCATAACCAAGACCTACACCATAGACTTAACACTCTACTCTCTTAGCTAACCCACTCCCTCAAAAGAAACTGTGCTTTTCTGATCCGGAAAATTAAGGCTAGAGTTAATGTCACAAAAATGAATTAATCAGCTTAAGGTTATCTTAACGATTTGGGTTTGTACGGTGATCCTCGGACGGAAATTTGTTAACATATGTTGTATCTCCATCGATCCTTCGGGGTCATACCTTTTATTGTTATTAATAAAAGGTCTCTCTCTGACAGGTCCCAAGCGGTTTCTATGTCCAGCCAACCGCTTTCCTCTTTCTTCACTCTATCCTCAAGTGTGGCACAGGACTCAAACATCTCTCCTCTTCTTTTCAACTGTTACATCAATAATCTTCCTAAATCTGTTCACCACTGTTCCTACCATCTATATGCTGACAACTTCCAAATCTATCTATCCTTTCCTCCATCTGAGCTATCATATGCGTTCGCCAGTATTCAGCAAGACCTAGATAGGATCAGTGCCTGGGCAAAGCGGAGCAAACTGGAATTGAACGCAATGAAAACCCAGGCCATTGTTCTAGGTTCCAACTCCATCCTTACAACTATCCTCCCCAACCTTCCAACATTAATCCTAAGAGACCACCCCATCAGTTTCAACTCCTTCGTTAAAAACCTAGGCACTACCATTGGCCAAAACCTTTCCTGGAAACCACATGTCGCCCAAATATCCCGACGATCAATTAGTTCCCTAAAATTATTCCATCGATCTCGGCATCTCCTTACACAATCTACTCGGAATCTGCTCATATCATCACTCATTTTCCCTGCACTTCGACTACTGTAGTGTGGTATACGGGGGCCTGTCGAAAATGCTTAAGGGCCGCTTAAAAAGAATAATGAACTGCGCTTTAAGATTTGTCGTTGGCACTCCGAGGCTAACCCGGATGTCACATTACTATGATGAGTTAAAGTGGCTCTTCCCTCCCATTCGTAGACAATATTTTCTTAGTGCTTGAAGGACCACATGTGGTGTAGTGGTTACCGTAACAAACATTTGAATCGCACGTTCGCAGCCCAGCATGTGGTTCTGGATGGGAATTTTTAAGGGAGTCCCTAGACTATGTGGTGTCAGGTACTCGTTAAAGATCTTTATGCTAACTTTACCTGGATAGGCATATTATAGGACTCTCAGTGTAGCATCCTCCAATTAGACATTGCTGCATAAACAGGCGTTGAATAAAAAACCTCTGACTGTACTCTCAACTACCTTCATGCACCTGGTATTGAATTCAGCTTTACGCTACTCTTATTAAAAGCTCATACTGATCTTATTAATAATATTGAGTGTTTAATTAATAACAACCAAAATTAATTAATTAATAAGGTTGGATGTCTAAAATATATTACTATTATCTTCCCTCTAGCATACTGATACTCGGCTTTATGGATCCAAGGTAGAGCGAGTTAAGACGTCTTTGAGGTGATTGGGATGGAACGGGGGAGTGCGAGTGTTGACTTGTTTCAACTTCTGATCTTGACCACCAATCATCGTCAGAACTGAGAAGGGGTGGGGAAACTGAAAGGGAGGGGAAACTTCACAACTTTAATAGTCTTTCAGTAACTGTCCGGAGTGAATTATTGTTTTAGTTTTGAATTTCTTGGTAAATACACTGTATTCTTCAATTAAAGTTTGTTTAGTAATATTAAGTACTTTAAAGCAATAACTAAAAAACAAATATCTTTAGTAAATATAACGTTCAGAGAAGAGCCTGACTATTGGATAAAAGCAAATTGTTTCTTGTGAAAACAATTTCTATTCTAAGATATTTAAGACATAAGAAATGTAAAAGAATAAAAAACTGTACCACTAAAACTAATGGAGAGCCATGGGTTCAGTACGTGATAGGGACTGTACTTTTTCTTTGGCAACGGTTGTGCAGGGAGGTGATTTTTTCACGCTCCACCACCTTGTTCCCTTCCTATTTTTGGTACCCACTTTATAGAGGAGGTAGTGCCTCAGGATGGAGTATCTTAGGTCAAAAATGATCCATTTCTGGTTATAAACAGATCAAATAAATTTAAAGATAAATTAAACCTCTGCACCGGAATATTCAATATAAATGGAATATAAAGAGTCTTGGGTTCAATAAATGGTAGAGAGAGTACTGTTGCTAAGCCAACGATTCTGCATAGAAATGAATTGTCCGAGATCTCGCCCGACAACCAGGTTTTTCCCGCAATTAAGGATCCCACATTGGAATACACTTATGGTCCATCTAAGGGTGTTTACAGACAAAAAAACTTTACCGGTCAGAGGTGTGAGATTCGAAACCATGATCATTATCACAGCAAATCAGCGCTCCACTCGCTTAAATACTCCGGCCCATAGGAAATTTGAAGGTAATCTAATTAAATCTCCGGATCTTGGACTCAGTTCATTGTAGAGACTGCACTGATACTAAGATAACGGTTCTGTAGAGAAATCCTTTGTTCAAGAACGCCTAACAGGCAGGTTCATTCCCCAATGAAGAGTATTCTCTGTATAGAGGCTGAGTGAACCCCATAAGGGTCTTCAGATACTGTAGGGTGTTAACAGAGTAAATAATTTATCTGACGGATTGAATATTTTTTTATGATTCCATCAACATTTTTTTATGCTTGTATATGCAAACCTTGAACCAGAAGCAAACAATGTAAGTAAACTAAAAGTAGGAAGGAAAGGTTCTGCCCCAATATTTAGCGTTGTCGGCTACTTTGATATGTAAAGCTTTTAAAAAAATACGGCAATGTCTACACAACTCGGAAACTTTTCTAAGGCTTGTTTGAGCGTGAAAATAAAGTTCTCAGAAGGTCTTTTTTCTTCTTCTTTTTTTTTCTAATTTTCTTGTTTACTATTTTATCTTTGTTTAATTTAAAAGTGAAAATATATTTTAAAAACCTAAAATATAAATCAACGTTTCATTCGGAAAATTCCATTTTTTTTCATTTAATAATATAGTAATATATTTATTGCTTATATTATATTACGATATTATATATTTATACAATCGCTCTTATCAATTTTCACTATGTAATGTTTATTAATATAGTATTTATATTTATATAAATATAAATATAGGAGTCTATTGTCAACCCCCGCCAATCAAACTAGCCCTGAAGACGACCTTCAACGGGTCGAAACGTTGGCTTAACAATAAAAAGTTCTCCCCATATTAGAGAATTTTCAAGAACTCTGCCCGGACCATTTTCGTCCTTATTTATGTTTAACTACGTCAAAGGAAATATCATGGAAATGTTTCGGCTATAATTTTTATATCCTAAATGTTTAACAGTACAGAGATTTAGAATAAATGACTTATTTATTCAAACTATGACTTAGAAACTTAGCTATGATTCAAAAGAAACCTATACCACTTCAACATGCTTTGGTTCAATACATGGTAGAGACCGTACTGATTTTAAGCCCACGATTATGAATGGAGATGATATGCCATGATCACAAGATTTTACCTCTAAATTAAGTTTACCCACTTTAAGCCCCAATAGTGTGTGTAGATTCCACTGGGCTCCACTAAAAAACTGTGTGGCTAAAAAAAGATTAAATAATTTATAAGCCACAGCTGGATTCAAAAGCGCGTTGATGACTTTATCTAGTACAACAGTACAATTGTTACAAGACCCACACAGGGTTTTAGAGCTATATTGTTGTGATATATACTGCAATGTTGTGGGCGGATGGTCTATTATCTAGCCCCAATCTAGAAAATGAATACTGTACTCAGATAAAGTTACGAGTATAGACTTACTCATATTTAGGTCTATTATTGCCAAATTATTGCACTGGAAATAATTATTAATCAGACCATAAAAAAAGTTAATACGTGCATTATAAAACTCACACTATACGCATTCATTTATATAAAATATATAGAAAGAAGGAATATGAAAAAAAAGGTACTATAGAACGAAAATTGTCCTAGAAATAGGATACATGCGGCATAAACACGAGAGGATCACTTGAGCAAAAAGTTATAAATATTCGAACAATTTTTAATTTTATTTTTATTGATTATTATATATTATTTTTATGGAGAAAAAGAAAGACATCTTTTATCTAGGACAATTTCAATCTTCTTGTAGTCGTTGGTATGCTGGGTGTTGCCTTATTTAAAATCTTAACAGCCATGGAGGGACCTTGTGAGATCTATAGACTCTCCTGGGGCTCAAGTAATCACCATAAAAAAAAAACTGTACCAATACAACCAGTGAGGGGTCTGCGGATCAGTACAAGGTAGACCCTGTACAGTTTCTTGGGCAACGGCTGTGCAGGGAGGTAATTTATCAAAAATCAACCGTAATATTTCCCAGTTTATAAAGGCTGACTGAGCCCCAGGAGTGTCAGTAGATCCCGTAGTATCTAATTGTGGACGTTAAATCAGGAACCTTCAGCATAGCAACACAGTACTCTACCCACTGAGCTAAAAAAATATCTCTGTTCAAAAACCTCTGTCCAAGGACAACTATCCAAATCATTCAAATCACTCTTAACACAATCTTCCCACCTTCTTAGACAATTATATTTTATATAATTATTAACTATAATTAATTGAACTAAGTAAGTATTGTATAGTCCTGTATTAGAACCTAAAGCCGAAAGCATCTTGGTCTCTTATATAATAGTCAACCATGTTCTTTGATTAATACCGTTCCATATAAACTATCCGAAATTAAACGCATTCTGGGTTGAATATGTTCGCATCCTGAAAGGCTGAAGGCCGACGCGGAGATTAGTCTCTCCTACTTGACTAATTAAGCTCTCTGAGGTAATCTACAATAACTAAGTCCGGACTTTTGATCAAGCCCCGCAACTTATTCCTCGTCGGTGTTTGTTAAATGTATTTAATAATCCTGCTAGATCCGCTTAGAGGCGTCCTCTCAAACATCTGTTTAATTCAACAGCTGGCTGGAGGGCGTAGAACAATGGGCCTCTGAGGCCTTACACGTTGGTTGGCAAGTAAACCCGAACGAGTACGAATCACTAATTTTCATACGTCTCGTATTACATTAATTCAGTCAGCTGTCAGGCGAGTCTGGGTTTGCTGTGGGTCAAATAGGCCGGATTTTTTTTTTCAATCAGAACTAAAAATGTCGGATTGCTCAACTCGTCGGAACTGTTATTGATGTGTGTAATGTATGTTAGTAGAGCATCAACTATCTTAACCACATACGAGGACATTTTTTTTTAGAACAATTTATTGATATTTACAACTGCAATTTTATTACATCAAATAAATCTGCTGTAAAGGATGTGAAAAAAAAACTACCCATCGGTAGCCCTCCAATAAAATTCTATAGTAGGAGGTCTCAAGGCCATCTTCTTTTCAGACGCCTCGGAGGGTTATCAGGAATATTATGGGAAGCAAGTTGAGATAATAGCGGATTCAAGTGTGTATGGAGTTTTTCATGGAAGGAAAGTTATCTAGTTTGGGCCAAATCAGCAACATTTGGGATATTGAGATCATGATGGATGAGTTTGTTTGTGACATAATAAGGAGCATTGAGGATTTTACGAAGGATTTTGGATTGTAAGAATTGGATATGAATTGGATGGTTTAGTAGAGCCCCGAAGCTCAACTCCGTATTTCCAAATAGGTCTGATAACTGTCATGTAAATGAGTCTTTTGTAATTGATTTAGGAGCTTTGAACGTTTGTCCAGTAAATGTTGAAGTAGGCGAAGACCTCGAGTAGTTTCTTGTCTTTTCAGTCTTGTATGAACGAGGAAATTAGTTCGGATAAACGAAATTAACTTAAAAAGAGAAAAATACCAACAGCCACTATGTTCGTATAGAAAAAATATTGATTTTATTTTATGTGCTATAGAAGTTAAAAAGGTATTTGTTCTGCAGGTTGTTCGTTTCATTTTTTATATTTTCCATGAATATAATCATGAGCTTTATTATGGAAAAGGAAATGTGAATATGAAAATTACAGTTTATGATTTATGATGTATGATTATAATCCATGAAGGATCAGAACGGAAACTGTACTGTTTCTATGGCTTGTGGATGAGTTGATTTGACCTAGCTCAACCATCAGGTTTTTTCCTCAAATGGAGTTACCCACTTTATAGAGGGTGGATGAGCCCCAGGAGGGTCAAAGACTCATAAGGGATTCATCCCCGGCTGCTAATAGATTAAATAAAATCTGCCTGCAGCCGGATTTATCAACGTGGCGCTACAACCCTGGGTGGGTCCAGACCTCTTTAATGAGCCGCCACCATTCGGCCCGATTTTGTGCTGCCGCTTTCCAGCTCCTGATAAATGAAAAAAGAAATATATATATAGACAGGTATCTACTTATCTTGACCGTTATGGATATTACATGTTATGGTTCTTGAGTTTGAGTATTTCTTTAAACTTCTTTAGGCAACGTTTCGAGACTCGTGCCCCAACACACACACACTCATATATATATATATATATATATATATATATATATATATATATATATATATATATATATATATATAATTCATTATAAATGCATTATAAACAGAGCAGTGTTGGCATCCTACTAGCCATTAGTAATGTAAAGATAACACCCTCCAAACCCTGACTTCTCTCCCCGCAGTAAGTTGGGACTTTCCCTCAAGACCATCTAATTAGGGAAGAGTTTACAAGTATAAATGCTTTCCAACAATCTCTCTCATAATAAAAATAATATTTTTGAGTAGGAAATTATTTTCTCCTTTTTTTTCTTTTTATTGCATCTTCTCTTTTATAATTCCTACTCTTTATCATTGTTTAACGATTTATTTTATTTACCAATAATTAAATTAACACGATGTAACATTATTGTACATCTGTTGTTCATTTTATTATTAACATTTCTCGAATAAATTGAGCTTTGAAACAAACAAAAAATTAGATGCAACAATATTTTACGAATATTTTATTTGTTGGAATGAATCTAGTTTATTTTTTTATTGCATTAGGAATATATAATAGTTCAAAAACACATATTAATAGAAAAATAAATCTGTACAATTGCCACCCGTGAACGGGTCTGGGGTTAAGTATCGTAGAGAAAGTAATGTTTCATGAAGAACGGTTGTGCAGAGAGGTTGTCCTAGACACAAACAGCGAGACTTCCCTACTTATTTTAAGTACCCACTTTATAGAGGCTGGGGGAGCCCCAGGAGAGTTCTAGATCACACATGATGCACCTCCGGCCGATAACAGACTACATAAAGGAATTGCCAGTATGGGATTTGAACCAGGATTTTCGGCATGGCAACTCAGTGCTACCATTGAGCCACTCCTCTCCATTTTAATTTGAAAAAAAAATAGCTTAAAGATACACAATAATAGAAAACGAAACTAAAAACATTATTCAATCGTAAAAAATAAGTACTTTATTGATTGCTATTGATAAAAATAGAGTGATTATCAAAGTATCTTAAAAAGAACCACGGTTTTTTACGATAAAATGATTTTTTTTTCGTCCATCAATCTTTTCTTACTTTAAAATTATTTTCTTTTTTCTGTACCTCAGAGGTAAACTATCGTAACTGACATTTTTCAAACTTTACAGGAGAGCAGTTTTAATGTTAAATTTACCTTTTTATTGTTGTTAACGGTTTTCAATGATAATTGGAGGTCATCAAAATCAAGATCAATGATGACCTCTAATTATCATTGAAAACCGTGAACAACAATAAAAAAGAAAATTTAACATTAAAACTGCAAATGTTTGAAAAATGTCAGTTACGATCGTTTACCTCTGAGGTACAGATTTTAAGTTGTGTTTTGTCAATTAAAATATATTTTTAGTTTTTAAAACTATTATTCATTTTCTACTTTTTTTTAATTAAAAAAAATAAACTCCTCAAATGCTCTTGCTCGTAGTGATATGCTTACTCAAAGATGAAAGCATGTATGCTAAATTATTGTATTTACATCGGTCATTGAGAAGTGTGAAAAGTTTCAATTTAATTCGATTTTTTGAACTGGCAGAAATGATTCCGTTTTATGCATACAGAGGCTAATAAGAGCGTGTCAAAAATAAAAAAAATCTTCAAGTCCTTAAGATACTAGAAAAAATAATCATTCAACGTTTAGCCGTGAAAAATTTCACTCTAATGAAGATCAAATGTAGCACACCTCACATGAACAGTCTAAACAAACTTCAATCAGAAACTCCAAGTTGTTCATCGAAAACATGTCAAGTCTTTGTAATAATATTTTCAACTTTCATGTTGACTTTTTCCTCATGTTATAGATTAGAAATATGGATATTTATTGTGTGGAATGAAGTCTCTACTGGAAAAAGGAAAGATTTTTATCTGTGCAAAAAATTTAAATTTATCTGTGCAATATAGATCGAATATTTCCTATAAAATTTTAGATTGTAGACATTACGTAACAAATAAGGTTATATATCTTTGTTGTACGTGGAGACACCTATTTTGTTTCCTATCAAAGTAACCCTTTCAAATTCATTTTTACAATAAGGATTTATTCCGTAAATTTTGATACTTCTAACATGTATACAAAATATCCTTATATACTGTTTAATATATAATGATCGTCTATGTTTTACATTGAATGATTATTCTTAAGTAGATGTCAACTTTTCGAAATCAATACTGTAAATAAATTTAGTGAATTCGGGTCGAAATGTATTGTGTAGATCATGTTCAGATACTGGCCAAACTTTCCCTCTTAATGTTGTGGAAATTAATTTCTACCTTTTTCCTTCATACATTTGTCAGTCATATATTATGTGTTTAGATGTCTGTTCTTCTTTGTCTATTGGGCAAGTACTGTCATTGAATATGAGAAATCTGTTTAAGTATGATTTGGTATGTCCATGTTCAGTTAAAATCTGTGTTAGTTTGTAGTTAGTGGATTTTATTAATTCGTAATTATTGATTGTCACTTTTGGAATAAACCTATGCAAACTAGGAGATTTATTTGAAACATTCCACCTCAAAATCGATTATCCTCTAATTTTGAATTTTACGAATGAAATTGGTGTTTTGTGAAAAGATATAGACAAATCACTCTGTGCTGCCTCTTTTGCTAATTTATATAATCTCATTGCCCTTATTACAGACATTTTACCACATTACTTTTTACAGATCTATGTCGGGGCACCTATGTGACAGTATGAAATTAAGAGTTATGACGACGAGATTATTCATTGAAAATTATAGTAGAAGTACATTATGTTAAATTGTTTTAATGTTTCATAACAATGTCACTTGTTGTCCGCGTCAGACTTATTTTTTTTCAAAAACAAAATACTAAATTCGCCAATAAAATAAATTTTTGGAGAATAAAAGAGAAACGCACTGTAAGTATTTAAACTTTGTTTAAGAACGAAACATCGGTTAACTAAGATAATATTAGCTGTTAATCTTTAAAAAGTTCTAAATCCATTTGTATAAAAAAAAAATCGTTTATTCTTTTAAAGAATTCAATGATTATTATTTAATGATAAAACTTAAAAGGTGTACAGTCATAAAAGCATGAGCACTATGTATTGAAATTATAATATTTACCTATATTTTTAAATAAATTCAAATGTAAAACCTTAAATATATCTATTTATGAAAAATAGACTTACACCACTTTAAAAAATAACAGCTTTTATGTATGAAAAATAACAGATGCTTCTATGTGATTATAAGTTTTATCTTCGTATAAAACTTTTATATCTATAACTATTTATTTTACTACAGGCTATAGGTTTTAATTGAGCTTCATCTAGAACTTCTGAAGTTGGATTACTGAGGAAGGAATCACCCCTACTGGGGGATGGAGGGGTGAGGTGAATATTATTTATAATATAATTTACATTATTAAATAAATAAAATTTATTAATAATAAATAATAGAAATTATATTATCCAGAGCAGAGTGGCTGATAGACAACACCACCCCGACTCTGCCTAATGCAGCGCTAAGATTACCCCATTTACATTCAAATTACCAACTGTTTACCAGTTATTACTGATGCATTAGTGATCTACCATAACTCGTGTCGAGTGATTATAGTATGACTATCAATGTCCCCTCTAAAATACTAAACTATGATATTGCTCTATAATGATGAGGTTTATTACGAAATGATTTCATGAGATAATTGTACATGTTTGTAATGCCACTTTGTGCTGCTATGGCTAATCGGGCGATTATACAGTGGGAGAATTACGCCTTCATAGGTATAATTAGAATAGGAATCTTTAATGAGTACCTGGCACCGCACAGACTCGAGGACGACTGTTTACGTCCCCTCCGAAGGATGGCATAGCCATGGCTTTCTTACCGCATTTAAAAAATTCTAAGGCCACCTGCTGAATCGCGAACCTTTGGGGATAATAGATTGCTATGCTAACTGTTACATCACAGGAAACCCCGATTTACTCCGCTATCATGATCCATAACAGGAACTTTTGTAAGGTACAAAATAAATTATCAACGATTTTTTATAACAATCTGCCTTTAATTTTTCCAGATACGGTTAGTTAGATTACGTATCAAGATACCGCACAAGTCATGCTCGGGAACATAATTTTATGTTCCCCCGAAGGATAGGATAACTAAGTATTTATTACTGTCTTCCTAGAATCCTAAGAGCACCTGTCGGGCTCAAAAGTGACGCTTCCTCCACTATCATATATGATATGACGTTAAAAGGATAATAAATTGATGCTCACTCCGTTCTTGTTTTGTTCAATATTTTACTCTTTTTCAAAAAGACTTCGCTGCCTACAAATCGACTCATCAAAAAGGTAAATACATTTCATGGAGGACTGGTGCAGAGCACATCGTAGCGTATTTTAAATGTTCACTACGGTTCTCAAAATAAAGGGTAATGCCTTTTGGTATGAGGTATAAAAAAAAAACTTTACGCACTCCGTTAAATCATGCTCCGGATGCCAAGAGGTACTCTGGAGAAAGAAACTGGAAGGCAGACAGAAATAACAAATGCTCCTAGAAGGATAGCGACCACATTGTATTTGCAGATGGGTAGAAGTTGTGACATAAAAGGCCTAAGTAGAAGCAATACATCGGACCTGAGAGCGGAGCTTAGAGGCACGCTATAAGATGCAGGCTAAGCTCCGAGTGATATGTTTATTTCATCCGACCCGGGCCTCTTTCGCCTAGTTTTTCATAGTGCCCCCTCGGGCCCCGCGGGGGGGGGTGGTGTCACCCCTTCCCCCCTGGCTCAGAAGGATTTAGCCCCAACCTTTTACCGGCCCCTCTTTTTTACGATCGCCGACCCGGCTCATGAATTTCACTATAGGCTATTTATGCTCTACTCCAGTGCCTTTGAATGAGTAAATACCGCGTCTTGTCGGTTCTTTCTTCTCAAAGGCGTTTCGGAACACCGAAACCTCCAGTTTATACCTAATAATATTTCTAGCATGGGTATCTAAGTCCAACAGCCGCAAGTTTAGGATATCAGTAATGTTAATAATTAGTATTAGAAAGAAGTATTAAGTTGGAGAATTGCCTTAGCGAACCTGAAGGCTGAATACCACCAATCTCTGTCCACGTTATCACTACCCAAACCCGAAACCACCAGATCACTTTTAACGCAATCTTCCCACCTACATCTCGGTCTACACCTCAGACACTTCCCATTTCGCATAGCGCTTATTAACTTTTTAGGAATACGTTCATTTCTCAGTTCAACAACTGTACAAACCCATGTTAATCTTCTCGACGCAAAGTAGTTGTAGTAAGTAGTTTACTTGTTTATTAATATGTGACCTTCATGGGGGGTCACCCACTCTTCAACTTGGATACGCTAAATTGAGCATGATCACAAACAAACCACCTCCCTGCACAACAGTACAGCCTCACGCACTGAGCTCCAGATCTCTCCTGGGTGGTAGTGGTTCAGGTTTTTTTTTTCTTTTAAAATAAAAGAAAGGTACAATAGCGTGTGTTTGTAACAGATGGATGATTATGTGCGCTCGTATGTGTTTTAGTAGTGCAGATTATTTTTTTTTGTGTGCTGCTATGACTAATCGGACGATGCTACAGTGGGAGTCTGACGGCCACCTGCGGTCTAGTGGTTAGCGTAACAAACTACTAAACCCAATATGGCGGGTTCGTAGCCCGGCAGGTGGACCTAGGATTTTTTTAAGGGAGTAAAAAATCCTTAGTTACGCCGTACTTCGGAAGGGACGTTAAACGGGGGTCCCGAACCTGTACGTTGTCAGGTACTCGTTAAAAATCCCTATCCTAATTAAAACTGGATAGGCAAAATTTAGAGCTCCCACTGTAGCATCGTCCGATTAGCCATAACAGCATAAAGTGACATTAAATGAACAAACAACAACTACAGTGGCAGTCCTAAATTTTGCCTATCCAGGTTTAATTAGGATAGGGATCTTTAACGAGTACCTGACACTACATTGGCTCTGGGCCCCATTACCATCTTCAGTTACCACTTATATCCAAGTTCTATGACATGTTCCTCATTGAGGCACTCCTCTCTATCTGAAAAAATGGAAAATTATCAGATATTTATTATTTAAAACCCTTTCGAGTTTATGGACTCTTTTACGTTTAATATGACAATTATTTTTATTTTGTTAAACAAATATGAACTTTGATCCCTGCCAGGGGTAGCATAGCTGGAAGCGTTGGGGGACCAACTTTGTATCCAGAGAGCATCCTGGGGCTGTCCCAGCCTTTATAACGTGGGTTCTCTTTTTTGGGGGAAAACTAGGTTTTTGAGCGTGATCTTGATCAAATCTCATCGCTGCATAGAAAACAGTATAGTCCTTATCAATTACTAAACCCAATACCTTCAATGGCTGAAGTAGTAAGGTTACACGTGTTAATTAGCTTCCTAATCTTTTGTTTTATCATTTAACTAACGCCCTTTTATGCCACTCATGCATTGTATACTAATCAAAAAGTCCCGAATTCAAGACTAGCTGTGGCAGATAAATTATTTATACTTCAGGCGTGGGTCAATCTTTTGGGCTCTGAAAACTCTCCTGCGATTCACATAGCCTTAAAAACAGTCTCCACCAAGTACTGAACCCAAGAACATTCCTTTGTATGTTGAAGTGATACACGTTTATTAAGTCTTGAAGAAATTATGTCTAATTTGTTTTGTTTTTGTTTTTATTTAATGTAACGGGTTAAATAATTTAGGAACAGTACCTTTGTGGATTTTAAATTTTTTAAAATTTTTATAATTTAACAGATAGAGCATGATAACAGATTAAACTAAAAGTACGCCCTCATTGCAAGGAAACGCCGATGAAATCTTGGATCACTTGAAACATCTTAGTATTTTGGAGAGAGATTTTAAAATTCATTTAAATTATTTAAATCAAATTAATCCCTGGAACTTTGTTAAATATTAAAGACAGAACGTATAAAAAATGGAGAAAGATAAAAGAATAAAACCCTACATAAAATGGGTTACGAGATGTTCCGTTTGTCTGGACACTACGAGTTTCCCCATGTCTTTTTATTTCAGAGCCTACCTCTCCAATATGTGTCAACTGTGACGTCACTCCGACCATAGGACAAGGTATTCCGGGCTTCCCGCAATTCCTCTCCAGAATGTTTCTTTCTCACTGGAGTAGAAACATGGTAATACCAATGGTGGAAATACGGTGAAGATTATTACAATAAAATTCATAAATAATATCAAATTTACTGCTCTGATGACCGTATGATCAAATTAATTAGTATAGTTGGTAAATTGAGTGGAGTAAATTAAAAGTAATTAATCAAACGAACAGGTATGAGCACATCTGAAGATTTTAATTAGTTATCTAATTAATAGTTGATGTATTATAGTAATTTTAGATTCTGACGTTGTTAGTAATTAATAATTATCAATAAAACAATACATTCCTTATAGCGTAGTACCCAGATATGTAGGTTTTTGCCACTTGAAATGCATAATTATTACATATTGTTACGGCTACTGGGTGTTAAAATGAATTAAACTATTCCTTAATTAAAGATACTAATATTTATTAACAAAGTGACAAAAAGAATACAATTAAATTATTAACAATTAAATTATTAAACTGATATAAATTTACAATAAGAATATTCTAAATATTTATTATAACCTAGGTCTATTTAATTACTAAAATAATATAAGATATTACTAATTCTAAATGACTCAACTATTTACATAAATTTGTACGAATTCTATAGAATTAAACTATAGCTTACAACTACACATTAACACTTACAGTTCACTAATTAAAGTCCACCGTAAGATTCTCCAAATATAACAAACTGGTTCACTTATTACAATGGCCGGTTCAACACTAACTAGTTCATCACACTGACACTCACTTATTACTAGTTCATCGCAGTGCCTGGTTTGCTCTCCGACTGATTCAATAGAGGCGAGGAGGGTATTTAAATAGGCAAGGCCGAACATTCTAGAACACGGAAGTAGGGAGAGACTTTTCTTGGATTGTCGTGAACCTTCTTAATTTCTTCCGACTAAGGGGAGTATGTTCTAGTTCTAAGAACATACTCTGGTATGTACGAGAAGGTTCTAATCCAATCTTAACTTCTCCCGCCGACAGGCATAAGACGCTAATCCCTTCCTTCCGTCCTTCTCTCTGCGACCGTAACAATATATTACATATCAATAATATTTATATGTGTAAATAACCTAGACATTTATTTCCATTAACGAAGCATGGGGTCACATATGGTATGATGGGTAGTATAATAATCTTCTACTCCCAAGTTCGTGAGTTCGGAGCCCAGCATGCCTTTGGATTTCTTAAAATGAATAAAAAATCCTTGACTGTACCGTCCTTCGTAGGGGGCTGAAAAACGAGCCTATCATATGTAAGGTACTCCTTAAAGATCCATATACTAATTATATCAGAATAGGAAAAACTCCAAATGTAGTATCGTCCGATTAGCCGCAATAGCAAAAAGTTACATTAAATAAAAAAAAACTAAGAAATATATTTTATCTCCGAAACTATAATATATTCATATCTTCATTTATATCAACGACTTCAGCCTTAGAATGTTTATTAGGTCCCTTCTTTGTTTCGTTTCGTCTTTGTGCCATTTAGATCAGGAAAACATTCCTACTAGCGAATGTGATATATCTATATGATAGTCTGAGGAGCGAACGAGGGTTAAAAGTACTACATTTGATATTTCTGTTCATGTCATGAATAATTCATAAAATAATTCATAAATATGATAAAAAATTGTCTAAAAAAGCGGGATAAATAGTTTTTTTAGATCGGATCGAATCTTATTGATTACATAAAAAATTACAATAAATTACTTTTATGACATTTTTTACTTACAATTTTAATCCCTAAAACGTCAAAAGCTAGATCACGACTTTATTTCGGCACTACATTTTATATTCTTAATTCGTAATAACTGTTTAAAGCTATTTAGAAAAATATTTAACATTCATTAGCTATAATTAAAAAAAAAAAAAAAACCTGTGCTGCTATGACCCATGAAGGGTATTGAGTTTAAAATATGATTGAGACGTACTGCTTCTTTGATAACAGTTGTGCAGAGAGGTTATTTGCTAGAGATCATGCAATACCGCTAGGATTTTCCTCATTAAGGGTACCCACATTATAGAGGATGGGTGAGCCCTCAGAGGGTCTGTAGATCTCACAAGGTCTATCCTTGGCTGTTAAAGATTATGAAATTCACCTGTCCGGGCAGGATTTGAACCCGAAACTTTCAGGACAATTGAGCACTCTGCATACCGATCTACACAATGACCCAATTTATTTAAATAAAAGACATATTTTAGTTATTATGTTTGGACCATTTCCAAATACCTCGTGGAACGAGAGAATATGGGTTTTCCTTCCTATTAAATATTGCAGTCGTTAAATTAAATCGTTGTGAAGGCTCAGGTGGAGCTGGGGATTGGCCGTGATATTCAATTGCCCTTTAAACGACTGAGTGGAGCAGAATCTAGTCATTATCTTGCTGAAATATGAATACTGAAACATAAACAAAAAAAACTGTTGTTCAAATAATTTTTATTTTCTCGTCGGAAGAAGAAACGTTTTACGACTTCCCTAAGTATATTGAATTTCTATTGTTGAATATTTTTTAGAGAACTGATTCTATTTTCGTATTTTCCTGAGTCATAAAAAATATGACTATAACACGAAATGTATTGAGTTAAAAAAAATATATATATAATTTCAAATTCATAAAATATTTATAAATTATTTTTTTAATAAATGTATAATGTTTCGGCTCAAAACCAAATGAGTTGAATGAACTGGCATCATATCCATTTATTGACAGAAAGATAGCTGAGAGTAGCTAAAAACCAATGGACTTTAATTAGCTATATTTTTTATAATAAGTAATGATATTATAATAATTAGTTATACCCTAAATCTGTAATGGTAGATTTGTAACGGGTTGTTACAATCATGTTTTATATTATTTTTTCTTTGGAATTTAACCTTACCCGGTACTTGTGTCTTAACGCAGCCCTGGTTTATTGGCTACTTCATCGCATGCGCGAGCAGTTACTTTTTGTAACAGTTACATTTCTAACAGTTACCTTCTATTTATTGGGTTTAAAAAATTATCAACAATTAGAAATCAAAGGAATTTATTGAAAAATGGAATATAATAATAATGAATAATTAATTAAACAACAATAATTTCTATATAATTAAATAATAATTATTTCTGAGTCCCACTTTCTCACGACATTGATTTAAATTGCATTTCCAAAAGAAACGTTCACCAAGATACAGTTTCATTTCATGGGAATTGCTAAATTTTCTTTGTTTTGGTAAAATATTTCGCTCCTGCAAAAAAATAATAGCTTGTTCTGTTGTTGGCAAATCCCAAATACGCATAATTTTTCGCTTCAGCAATAATTAAAACTCAGTAAGCAAGAAGAAACATAGAACAAATCTGCTGTTAAAAATGTAACTGTTACAAAATGTAACTGCTCGCGCATACGAAGAAGTAGGCAATAGTAACCAGGGCTGCGGTTAAGACACAAGTACCCTTAACCCCTTTACACTCGGGTTTTTTCCCACAAAAATGTAACAAAAATCATCAGGTTACTTTTATATTGTATTTAAAAAGTTTATATATTTTTTTTAATTGTCATTTTTGATTTGTCGTATTTAATTCGAACATGTCGAAACCTGCGAGCAGCAATAGGGTTGGTGCGTTAGAGTATGCCGACCGTACGCGAGCACTGCTCGTTTAAAATCATTAAACGGTTAAGATCGATATCTGCCTCAGCATATTGTTGTGAATGGACACACGATTTTATAAATATTTGTCTGACTTCGATACGACCAGTGGCTTAGAGCACTGCGACTGGCTCGAATACCGGCCAGGGCAAATCTTTTCTCTTCAAAAACAAAAATATTTAAAATAATTACCATAAAAAAACATTTAATAAAAATAAATTATATTTTATTATTATGTTGTGCAATAAGTTTATAAGACTGCAGTGTTATGTTGGTAATCTATTAAAAAGCCCCAATTTGAATTTTTTTTTAAATAAATAATTAACTTTAAATATTAAAAAACAAGAAAATTGGGAAAGGAAGCAAAGAGAAATTACTACTCGTGGAGATGGACTTCTGGAGAAGGGTACTTGGAATATTTAGGCGTGATAGGATATCCAATTCAGTAGTCCGGGAGATAATGGCTACTCACAATACCATGAAAAAATCACCATACAATGATTAGAGTGGTTTGGACACCTACTTAGGATGGAAAATAATATAATCCCAAAAACTACCAAGAATGAAGAAGAAGAAGAGGCCGACCAAGAACTTCTTGGATGAACCAAATTCAGGAAGACATGACAGGATATGGCCTGAATGAAAAGATGCACTTAAAGAAAAATAAATGTTGCACTAAATGTTTGTTGGAGAAAATCTCAACTTTGGGGAAACAATCAATAACAATAAAATAAATTAAGAATTATAAACAAGAACAATAGTGTATCTCATGCAAGAAGTTTTTTATTAATTTTTATTTACTTCCATCTTTATCCAAGATCGATTACCTTTCACAACATAATTGTTTTTACTTCAACCTCACGTTAAGATTAGATTTTATTACCCCTTCAAATAATCAAACTAATCAAATATTACCACTATTTTTAATTATAAATAAATTTGTGGCTTCCTTCATCCAAGTAATGCTGTTTGGGTTTTCGTTAAAATCTAGTAGTCTCAGAGCTCAGTGAATGAATCTCGGATGGAAGATACCCAAGGAATTTTTTTCCGGGTGGACAAAAAAAAACCCACGGACGTAGGCCGTAAGCTGAACCAAGTTCGACAAAAAGCGGTGATGCTGATAAATCGTTATTATTGATTAACGATTCTTTAGGCTCATCAGAATGAGCTGACAAAAGCAGCTTCTTCGGCGATAGATGCCTACATTTCTGCTAAGTCTTCTCAGTAGGACTCTCTAGTTTATAATTATTTTTTATATTTATATAAATATATAATTATCAATTAAAAAACTACAACCCATGAAGGATGTTGGGTTCAGTATATGGTAGAGACTGTACTGTTACCGGAACAATGGTTGTGCTGAGGTTCGATTTGCCGAAAGTCACACTTAAAAGCCAGGTTTTTCCTCCAGTTACAATACCCGATTTAAAGAGGATGGGCGAGGCTCATGAGGGCCTGTAGATCCAACAGGGGATTCTTAATCCGTGACTGTAAACATATTAAGTAATTTATTACTATCAGTTGGATTTGAACCCTAAACATTCACCATAGATGAGTATCCCAGGGACTTCCAGCCTATATAAAGTTAGTACTTTTAATTGGGGGAAATCAATCCTTGAATAACCATCAGTTAATAGCCATTATCTCTGACTTTTACTGAACCTATATGGATTGTATTGATATAGGTATGTATTCCTGAAAAACTACAGACTGTGAAGGGTCTGGGATTCAGTATAGGGTAGAGACTGTGCAGTTTCTTGGAAAACGGTTGTGCAGGGAGGTGATTTGTTCTAAAGCACGCTAGATTCCTCCAATCTTGGGTACCCACTTTATAGAGGCTGGGTGAGCCCCAGGAGGATCCTAAATCCCATGAGATCCATCTCCGGCTGCTTAACATAGAACAGATTAAATAAAAGTCATGCCAGCAGCGGGATTTGAACTTAGGACCTTCGGCATGGCTACGCTCCGCTTCTCTAGACTCTACAAAGTGTAACTCTAAAATAATTGTTTATTTATTACTAATATTCACTCACGCATACCACTACTTAACATTAATATTTAAATATACTCATATATAAAATATATAGGGATGGGTGTGGCTCAGTGGTAGATTGCTGAGTTGCTGTGCCAAAGGGCCCTAGTTCAAATCCTTTTTAACATCAAGGGATGGAGCTTTGATCAGGAGACTCTCCTGGGGCTCATCCAGCCTATAGAAATTTGATACCCAAAATAGAGAAAAAAACCTGGTAGTTAAGAGTGATATCGGATAAATCACTTCCCAGCATAAACGTTGTCCTAAAAACAGTACAGTCTCTACCATGTACTGAACCCAAAATTCTTAATGGACCTTAATGGTACATGTTTTATCATACATTATTCATCATAGGCTGAACTCAGAGCAATTTAATGGTTTAGTTTATAAAAGCATGACTATAATTGTTTTTTCTTTTCATTTTCCGTTTTATGTAATTATTCATATTAGAATTATCTGTATAATATAATTTTATTACCTAAATTTATAATTATATTCATTTCCTCCGATAAACTGCTAGAAGTGCATTGCCGAAGTTATTGTGGTAATAAAATTGACATCACGGAATACTACGGTCTTTAGCGTGTTTTATGCACCTGGCATAAGTTCTATGCTGAATATAACCATTAAGTCCTACAGTCCCTTATATATTTTTATGGCGGATCTGATGGTCCATAAACACGAAAAGCGAGCGTTAGTATGACATTGATGTTTTTTTTATTATTTCGAATAGGATGTACAATAGGGATGATGTTCCCCTCTTGAGATAAAGGATGAAACATATCTCGTGCTTCTTAATGTGAGCATCCTATGTATTAATAATAAGTATTTCTTATAAAACAAACATACATGAATACATAACAAAGATCTATAACACAAACTAAGAAGGACATTGGGTTCAGTTCATGCTAGGGACTGTACTCGTTCCAAGTCAACGAAAAATGTAAATGCAGGTTTATGAATTACTTATAAACCAATACCACTGCACAATATGAAGATTCTTGAATTAAAAACTGTGATGTTTCTAAGCAAACGGTTGTCCAGGGAAGTGATTTGGATCAACTGGCATCGAGACAATTGGTAGAAGCTGGTACAGGAGGCCAAGACTCGAAATTGAACGAATAAGGATATATTATATTATATATGTATTTAATATTGATGCTTATATAGTTTTTACTAAGGAACTACTGCAACACAAACAATTTTTGAAGGAAAACAAATTAAAAAGATGGGTAATTTTCAATATTTTATTCTTAATTTAAATATTTGTTAGATTCCAAGAGGTAAATTAATAACTTGAGGCGGTTTAATATGATTTTATTACTGTTTCATTGTATAAGACTCTACTTTTTTTTTTAAAGCTTTGGAACAGAATTATTTTATTCCATTAGGTTAGCAGTCATATACATATATAGTCATTCAACAATATATTTACAAGTTTCACTTATCCTTCTGAATAGATAGGAAGATGATTCCAACAATACTTGACCGTTGGCCTAAGTAGATAAAACGTCCGCTTCAAAGAGAGATGACTGAGTTCTTTGCCGTTAATGAAAAGGGGAAGGCTTTTAAAAGTCATTATGAGGACTAGTGTTAGGGCAACAAAGGGGGGGATACTCTATTTAAATGGAAAAGTCCTCCCTCCGCCTCGCAGCTCAGGAAAAGCGGACGGGATTTCATTTCAAAAGAAAATAAACTTAAACTCGCTACACCTCTTTATTCCTCCGGAATTGGAAAACAGAACCGAGTTTTTCTTCTCCTTCAGATCAAATTTTCACGACGAGAAGGAGGAACCCTGGAGAGAGGACTAAGGTTCTGAAAGGTGTAATTCGATGGAACGGATCCTACCGAAGAGGAAGCGACAAAAGGATACGTCCTGCAAAGAGATCTCATCAATCATGGAGGCATCGGCTGCTTAATAAACAGCCCGGACAATATTTTGGATCCCTTTTAAAAGGTTTTCACGTGAGGGGGGCCTCCTTCACGGTTCGATGAACATCACCACACTTTATTGATGACCCCCCCAACCTACCGTTCAGAAACTTATTCCATTTCCATTTATATTACAAATGATTCCCCGCCATTTCCATCCCTCCGGTATATACAGAGCCTCTGTGATATTGTCCCAGGAAGCGTCCATTGTGCGGAGCAGGTCGCGAGCCAATTAAACTTGGGGTCGATTCATCTTCGTGATGATAAGATGTATAGCATGTCGTTGATGTTTCACGAATAAATTATGGGAATTTATGTGTGTATAAAATAAATAATGGGGTGTATAAAAAGAAATCTTCAAATTCAAGATTTCAAAAAACTAAATATTTTATTCCTATTTAATGCTAACCAATACTTAATAATCCCTTTAGAGCATTCTCGGAGCTTGTTTAATCCCATTCGACTTGTTCAAAAAAACCTCAGTTTAGTTATTTGTTTAAAAAAATAAGCATGACGGTCTCCATTTTATGGCTTTGCTTAAACGAAAAATTCACAGACGTTGAAGCGACTCGTGAAATTACTAACATGGAGAAGTTGTCCTTGACTAGCGCATTGCGTGGCGTTGATTTAAAAAGTTGTGTAAATTCAACATTGGAATACAAGAAGAGCTCCGGGTGACCATTAATGGAGATTAATGAGGTTGTGCAAGAAGGTGTTGAGTCAAATCCATCCCCGAGTACTCGCGAACTTGCCAGAGAGTGTGGTGTGTCAAAAGGTACTGTAGGTCGCCATCTACGTTCCATTGAGAAGGTGAAAAAGTGCAGTAGACTGGTCCTCAAAATGGTTCACGTCCTCACATTTCCCGTCGAACAAAAGAAAAGTTTAAAGAACAACATGGGATCTAACTCCTGCCTCAACCTACCAAAATTACTACTTGTTTCGATCCATGGCCCATTTTCTTCAATGTAAAAAAAATTTATAATTTTGCGGAAGTTGATATTGCGGTCCACAAGTTTTTGACAGCCATCCCAAGGTATGGCATCAGCGTGGAATCGAGTAATTGGCTAGTAGATGGGTAATGATGTTAGATAACTATACTTTGAGTATTAATTGTATTTTATATCATGGAAATAACAATACAAATATTTAAATTGAAAAATGTTCATTTTTTTATATACACCCTTACATAACGGATGAGTGTGTCATAGGCGATTTTTAAGATATTGCCGACAGACATAAAAACCTGTAACACTATAACCCATAAAGGGTACAGGCTTCAGTACATGAAGGGACTTTAACTGTTTTTTAAGGGGAGATGATCTGTCCGAGGTTACGTCAACCGCAATTAAAGATACCTTATTTATAGAGGCTGAATGAATCCCTGGAGAGTCTGTAGATCTCAAAAGATATATCCGTTTCTGTTACATAATTAATCTGTCAAAGCTGGATTTGAACCTTTTGTTGAGCTACTCAGCGCTCTATACCTATACATATCCCGTTTCCAAGAACCCAAATATCCTCCAAAGAATACCTCATATTGTTCTGATATATATAATTCTTAAATATTAGATCTTGACTAACTCATTATTATATGCATCCTTTTAAAAAATAAAATATCAATTTCGGGATTTCTTATCCAATCTCCATCTTAAAGATACCTTCTGATCCATGTTTAATAATAATAATAATTACAAATGGTTTGGTGGACTCGAAGGCTCGATGTCGAAACCTATCTCAGTTAACGAATTCTTCTCGATGGTATATCTCAGAAATCCAAATCATTTTTAACGGAATTTTCCCGACTTCTCTTTGCTCAACCCTTTTTACGTTTATCTATTACAAATTGGAGTGCTATCAATGGATAGTTTCTCCACAAGTGATTTTTTTTTTGTTCATGTCCTTTGTTCATACAGCCAATTTACTTGATGTAATGTTATTACAGTTGTAAATATCAATAAAATAAAATAAAAAAAAAAAAAATCTATTACAATTTACAATTCCCTTATTCAGTTTTTAGGAATTCACAAGTTACTTTTTAATCTGTTACGTTGATTTGTACAAGTATGCATTATATTTGCAAGGTTAATAAATGTAGCCTGGAGTAATATCAGATTTTATTAGTCTGTAAAAAATAATTATTATAATAAAAAGACAAATATGGTCATCAACTGTAATACTCAAAAAGAAATACTATCGATAATCAAGTATATACCTGTAAAGAATAATTAAATTTTAAGATAAATATCCAGCCTAATCTATTGACTAAAGGTTATAACAATCTAATAAAGGTTACACACTCAACAGCAGGATGGTCGTCATGGCAACAAATAATTGATAACGGAGGCTCTGCAGAAAGGGAGCTTACATATTATATTTTTCAGAAGTCTGATAATGGCCTAATATCATACCGATATTTCTATACAATTATTTAACCACATCCCCGACCGTATTGAACATTATACTTGCATTGGTATTCTTATGTTATACCACATATGTTACCAACAAAGATAGCATTTAGATGAACTGCAAGAGATTGATGCTGAAATAAAAGAGAGGTTGTAGCTAATTCCTAAATTAGGTTCGGCAGCCTCGCATTTAGCGTTACAAATCAAGGCACATGTGGCTGGGAGCTGAGGCTAAATGAGGCTATAACCTCAGCCCCACCAACTGCCTACTTTCCTCCGAGATAGTCTAATAACGGTCCCTGAGGATTAGGTTTTCCACCTGCCCGTCTCTTCCATTTCCACTCTTACCGGAAAACACAGCAGTTTTCGGAATTGGAATTGGAAATCCTAAGAGTTATGGGTTTTAAAATGAAAAATTAATCTTTAGGGAAAGACAATATGACCTATTTGACGTCAATTCTACTGATTGTCGCTACGAGTTTTGTTGCAATAAGTTTTAACTTTGTATTCGTTTCCTTTTTAATAAAAGAAAACAAACAATTCCTGTACCACTACAGCCCTTGAAACGTCTGGAATTCAGTACTAGTGGTAGAGACTGCACTGTATCTTGTGTTCAACACAACGGTTGTGTTTAGGGGGGTGATTTGTCTGGATCACTCTCTATCGTCAGATTTTCCCTCTTAATTTGGGAACCCAATTTATAGAGACTGAGTGAGCACCTGGAGGGCCCCGGATCCCAAAGTATCCATCTCCGCAACGCATTGCTCAGTACCACTAAACTAGTAAGAATTGAAATAAATATTACAATTAAAAATAAATTATAACATAGAATTTTTCGCGCTTCCAGTATTTTGCTCTGAGTTGCAAAAACTAGCTACCTCATATAATCATATCAACTGTCATATAAGATAAGGGAGTATCTTTTTCCATATTTCAATTCACATCTTCTTATTCCATTATTACAATATTAATTGAAGACTCAAAAGTTCAAGTTTAATATCCATAAAATATTCATGCAAATCGCGGTTCGAAAACTTGGAGTATAAATAAAAGAAAGACATCGCGTGTTTTCTCCTCCGGGTTTATTTTATATTTATGATACTTATAATAAAATCTTGGCAAGTTAAATTTGAATTAACAATCGAGGAAATATTGCGGTATGAATTCAACATAGACTTTCTTATGTTGTTCCAAATAAATAAAATATGCGACCTACAAGGCCGAAGATGGAGGGGAGAAGTTTCTTTCAGTTTGAATGTCCTTAGTTATGAAATAATAAATTATTACATGGTACATTACTGTGTCTAGAACAACGGGTGTGCAGGGAGGTGATATGTCCTAGATCACGCTCAGCCGCCAGATTTGTCCCTCTTATTTAGCGTACCCATTTGTTACTTGTTCATTTAACGTCACTTTATGCTGCTATGGCTAATCGGACGATGCTACAGTGGGAGCTCTAAATGTTGCCTATCCAGGTTTAATTAGGATAGGGATTTTTAACAAGTGCGTGACATCGTACAGGCTCGAGACCCCCGTTTAACGCCCTTCCCGAAGGACGGCATAACTAAGGATTTTTTACCCCTTTTAAAAAATCCTAGGGCCACCTGCCGACTACGGACCCGCGATCTTGGGCTTAGTAGTTTGTTAAGCTAACCACTACACCACAGGTACCCATTTAGAGAGGCCTTTTACATGATAGCATACATTAGTTTGAGATCTTTAAAACGCAATGTTATTATTCGATGGTTAAAACTAAAGAACATAGCCTACATAAAGACGAGAAGGAAGAAGCAGTTTGGGCGAAGACATTGGGTTAGTTGGGTTTAAGCCGGGGGTGATAAGAGGCACCGGGGTCCAAACTGTCCCCTAACTCCTCCCTATCCCCCCACGACCCCCCTCAAATTCTCGGTATAAAAGCAAACGTTTGTACAAGCACTTCATTCAGTGTTCTGAGACGGTTGTTATGAAATATCATTATGCCTATGTAAAATGAACCGAGATTCTCCTAAAATAATATAATAAAATAAAAATACAATAATATATCATATCGTGTTTGACTTCCTCTTATGCCATTTCTAGCGTCAATTTTTGTATATTTTGTTCTGCAATGCGGGTTATTACCCCAGCGATAGAGAGATGCCCCGTATTCTCGAAACAACTGGTCTCCTGAATAAGTATGCCTCGCAGAAGAAATGATGACCGAGCTATACCATCCAGTACTGGATTTCCCCCAACCTGGAGGACCATCGCATAGCAGCCAAATGATTGGTACTGGAGCCACCAACTTCCTACGCTATTATGATACATCACATACGAGAATAAATTAATGATAATGGAATATGGATTAGAACTGACTGATTAATGGTATTGACCGTTTAATGGTAGATTAATCAAATCTGACCGTTTACATAGACTAGATATTCTTGATAGATAGATTTTACACGAGAATAAATTAATAATAACAGAAGACAATAGAGATGAGTGATTTACCGTTTAACATAGATTATATGGATTTTTTTTTTTCACATCCTCCAAACTTTTATTTACAATATATTAAAAATTTACAATGAATACATGCAAATGCTTATATATATATATATATATATATATATATATATATATATATATATATATATATATAAAGGCCTTCTGTTACCTTTATATATATATAAGCATTTGCATGTATTCATTGTAAATTTTTAATATATTGTAAATAAAAGTTTGGAGGATGTGAAGAAAAAAAAATGGATTTAATTGATTACAAAATTTTGATATATTTGATAGACATATTATGTACGAGAATAAATAAATAGTAATTGAAGACATTAATTGTCTTCAATTACTATTTATCCGTTTAAAGATATATTAATTAAATCTCGTAGATTACATAGACTCGATACTTAATAGACAGATAGTTTACGAGGATAAATTAATAATAATAGAATAAAGCAATAAAGCTGATTGATTTACCCGTTTAATGATAGATTATATGGAAGTGATGATAGTTTACATAGATCTGATATATTTGATAGGTAGATTATATAAATTTGTTTATTTATTTGTTCATCTCTGTTATTCTAAAGGGACCTAGCCCAAGAATAAAATTATTTTTCTATTTTATTTTATTCTATATACTACAATATATTAGATTAGTGATAATTGAAGGTTGTTTCTGATTGATTCGTTTAAAGTTACATAAGATAGACAGTAAGATTTGATAAATTACATATATTTGATAAATAAGACAAATAGATTAAATAATTTTGATTGGTTACAAAGATTTTAAAGGCTAAATATGAAATAGGTTTAATATTCCACATAAACTTGATAAATTGGAAAGTTAGACTATATAGATTTGAAAGATTACATATAAGAATTTGATAGATCAGATGAGTTATATGGATTTTTATGAACTATATTAATATGATAGATTAGATAGATAACTTCGATAAGATGGATAGACTACAAAGGCTACACAGATTTAAAGACATTATATTAGATTGATAGGCTGGATGGAATTTCAAATTTGATTAATTGCATAGATTTGTTGTTTTTTCCAGATTAGATTAGATATATTTGATTGATTAGATAGCTTCGATATATTAGCTATGTAGGCTATATAAATTTGAAAAATTACATACAATATAGAATTGAGATAGGTTTGATAGTTTAGGTAGATAGCTTAAACAGATATATAGATGTATATTACAAAGGTTACACACAAATGTTGAGAGAATAAATAGATTTGATAGATAACACATGCAAGAGAGATTAGATAGAGTACATATTTTTGTTAGATTTCATAATTAGGTGTATTCGCTGGACTTGATAGATTACATAGTTTTCATATAACAGACTATTGGCATATTTGATTTAGCAAACAGTCCTGAGGTATTTGATGAATTGTATTGACTGATTACACAGTATGATAGGTTAGAAAAAAAAAAAACCTGTACCACTACAACCAATGAAGGGTCTGGGGTTCAGTATATGGTAGAGACTGTACTGTTTCATGGACAACGGTTCTGCAAGGAGGTGACTTGTCCTAGGTCACGCACAACCGCCAGATTTTCCCCGCTTATTTTGGGTACCCTATTTTTATAGTATTTTATAGAGGCTGGGTGGGCCCCAGGAGGATCCTAGATCCCATATGATCCATCTCCCGCTGCGAACAGACTAAATAAAAATCATGGCCTGCAGCGGGATTTGAACCAGGATTTCCGGCATGGCAACTCAGTGCTCTACCAATGAGCCACTCCGCTCCCCCACATAGGTTAGACAGGTTTCATAAATTAGGTAGATATAATTTGTTTTACATATTAGAGAGATTTGTTAGATTTCATAAATTAAATTAATAGTTCAGAATCAATAGCAGATAAATCCATAACTTCAAAAACAGATTTTTTAAAATTTTCGATGGATCAGTCAAGCAATGCTTTATGACCCTGAAATGCTTTATTAAACCGAATATAATTAAGAAATAAGGTGGGAAAATGTGTTTAACAAAATAGCTTGACTAAACTAGCTAAAAATGTGATAAATTCGATTGTCGAAGTTTATCTACTTTGGATGTTGAACACTTTACATATGTTTGATAAATAAGATAGGTCAGGCATATTCGATATATAATGCAATTTCCAACTCGTAAAGCAATGTTTTACTGCAGTATATTTTTAGTTTATCAATGATGAAAAATAATAAATCTGGATTCCGGAATATTTTCTATTGTGTCTCTTCTCCATTCAATCGAAAGACGTAGATATAAATAAATATTTATTTTTCTAAAAAATACTTCATTCCTTTTCTTTAGTAAGAACACTTCAATGGAATTCGTTGGAGAAAGATATTTTAGAAAAAGTAAAATAATAAAAATGTTTATAACTGGGTCTGAAGCACGGAAATAAAAAAAAAATGGAATCCCTATTGCTGGAATGAAACTAGAGAAAGAAGAGGAAAATAAAAGATTTTTGAATAAAAAATTAATATTCCTATAAATCGAAATTTTCTGATTTTTCAATTTATTATCCTGTTTTAAATTTATTAATTAAATTAATTTATTCACCCATAGTACCATGAAATTTCTTCTGGTCTTAAATATTTCTATGATTAACTGTTCCACTATAACCCACAGAGATTCTTTGGTTCACTACTGTAAAATCTTAAACTTTTATTTTCAAACTCAAAAGCAATTGAGTAGGTGAGGTGCAAAACTCGTTCGTTCCATTTTTTTGAAAAACTTTCTCATTTCATACTTAGTTACTTTTTTTTTGTTATCAATAAATCAGTAATTTTTTTCATTCCAAGCTCACTTCCACAGGGAAGCTGTACCTTTCGAAAGCAAAAAAAAAAAATTTATCTGGCCACTCTACGAGACGAGGTAAGTTTTTTGAGTTTCCTGAAAAACGTGTTCCTGTGGAACAAACGAGTTTTGCAACTCACCTCCTCAATTGAACACTCATTGAATAGTTTAAAATAAGCATGTAGAATAAATAAATATATTGCAGTGATAACAGGATTTGTTAACTACTCAAGTAGTTTCTGTAGTGGCAGGTAATGAATATGTTATGTGAAGTGATATTTATTTCTATATTGTTACATATTAATATTACTGGAGTTTTATTGATATGTAAATTGCTAATTATTATGTTTATGAATATTGTGAATAAGATAAATGCCATAAATATTTTACTTGTTTGATGAATAAGTTGTTTGGATATGTTGAAATAACCCTTCATTTAGTCTAGTAGAGATAAAATACCTTCTAATAAAATGAAAAATTTGGATATTCCGTCTTCTGCTTCTTTCATTTTTGCTGTGATATTTTTTACATTCTTAAATATTTCTGTAATTTTCAGAGAGCTGAACATAGTTTTGGTTTCTTTGATCATATCCATTATAGAGGGTTCTTTGTGTTGTGGAGTAAATGAGTTCGTAGGCCAATGTGATAGAGATTTGGGGAGTTGTGGGAAATCTTCTCTTTTTGAATTGTAATTTCTTATGTTTGTACTAGTTTTTGTGTGTGAAAAGTTCTTTTTAGTAATTATTTTAATTTTATTTAGGTTCTATTTCATTATCATAAGAAGTTATTTTTTATTTATTTATTATTGTTTAATCAGCTTTATAGATTGACTTACCTGGTTGTTTGTTTTTTCTTTGTACTCTAAGGCCCTAAAGCCCACAATAATTTACAATTATGTTATTCTAAAGGGACTTGTCCCAGAATAAATAAAGAATTTACTATTATTATTAATTAACTGTCAAGAATGGTACGGAATAAAAATATTTAGCAATCAGCTGGGTGTAATATCGCAAAGGGTCGATCTATGGATGTTGACACATTAAAAAACTTACCTTGTAAAGCCGGAATCGAACTACAGAGCTGAAATGTTACTGTTTTAATTATCCTTACAGATCCTCTGATATACAAAACTGATTAATTGTAGGGTTGGTTTATATTAGCTCTTCATTTCTCACAAAATACTGAAATTTTTCAGAATTAATAATTATTTATTAATTGTATCATTTATGAAGTGTTAATTTTAGCCCCAGAACCGAAATTATGGAATACAACTCTTAGGTCATTTCGCCATTTTCAGTCTTGAAAAACCTTCACGACCGTTCAGCATTGCAGGTACTGTATATCTTGCCCCTTGTTATTCTGGGCAAAATATAAAGCTTTGATAGGAAATATGTAGAATATTTATAGAGCCCTTTATTGTCAGGCAAAATGCAATAAATAATAAGGATAAATAAATAATAAATTATTATATGAGATATGATATTTTTTTCGCTAGTTTTTTGTTGTTTATTATTTTTTTTCTGTTTTTTTTCTTCTCTCCTGGCATATAACTAACTTCGATAGCAACTTAATAATTATACGTCATTTGAAATTTATTTATCCGTTTATTTTAAATATACCATGTTTTTATTTTTATTTATTTCCCAACACAATTTTATAATTTTATATTTGTTTTATGATTCATATTATACATTAATATTAATCAGTTATCAAAAATATCTAACCATTTATTTTAAATATGTTCAAGCAGGGTTTTTTTTTTAAATTCCTTAAATTTAACTTTTTTCTCAACACTATCTTTTTCAGTTGATTTTGGTTATATAATTCATGCTACATATGACATCATTTTTAAAATTATTTCTCCATTTATTTGATATGTTTAATCCCAATTATTTTATATTTTAAAATTCATTCTTATACTATTATTATTTGACACGAAAAAGCCATAACGCGACTATGATGCAGGGTTTTTTTTTCAGTTTTTTCTCGGCCCATCTTTTCCTCATGGTTTCACTGAAGGCCTTTTTTCTTTCTTCTGTCCATGCCTTAGATGGAAATTTTTTTCTGTCTGCCACAAGAACCGCATTTTTGAGGAGTTTCTGGTTCAGCTCTGTTTCCACCAAATATATTGTAATCCCTAGTTTCTGTGTTTCTTGTTTCATTTGTCCTGTGTATCCATGTTTGAATTTGTAGCCTATAATTTTGGTGAACATTTTTTTGTTTAGTCTCTCCTCGTTCATCCTAATCACGTGACCATAAAATCTGAGTCTTCTAACCCTCATTTCTGTTTCTAAGTAACTCATTTCAGAGTAAATGCCTTTGATAGATTTCAGCCGGTATCCTCCTGGTGTTACTTTGGGCCATTCTTATATATGTACTACCAAGTTATAAACTTGTTTTTTTTTTAATTTTCTTCTTATCTGTAATTAGAGTACTACCATTGGGAAGTCTACATGTCTTTGTGCCATACAATATATATCATCAATAATACTTATTTAAAATATTATAATACAGTTATAAATTTCAATAATAATAAGGCTTAACGAACCCGAAGAATCGATGCCACCAACACCAATCTCTGCTTACACACATCCGTCCACGGACCACAACCCCTTAATTCACCAGACCACTCCTAACGCAATCCTCCCACCTAGGCCTCGGTCTACCCCTCAAACACTTCCCAGTAAGTATTAAGTTTAAGTTCCCAGACTTATTAAGTTTGTAAATTACAATAAATAAATAATTTTTTTTTAAATTCCTATAAGTTATATAATTGGTATTTTTCCGATATTAAAAAGAGCCCTGTTATGATGTTTACACTTTTAGTTTTTTTTTTTAAAGGTCTGGAGTAGCTCAGTACTTAAGGGACTAAGGCAATGATCTGAGGCCCCGAAATCGAGACCGTTCTCGAGCCGTCTTAGGAAGTCAAATTATTTATCCGTTAATTAGCCATGAAGCTAGTCTTAGCTATCTTGAGACACTAATCAGGAGGAAATATCAGATCCTTGAAGCTAATATCGGTTTGATCAAGTATCTGCATAACCGTTGGCTATGAAACATTACAAATCCCATCCATGCACAGAATCCACTATCCTTTGTTGGTTGCTGTGCATTTTTTTTCTTAGTTTCATTAACTGATCAACTTATGAAATATTTTGTAATACGCCTGAATATATTTCTTTATTAATTATTATAATCACATGAAAAATATGTATTCTTTGAATGACCTATCCAAGGTTTCGCACTCGAAAGTAATTAAGTAACGTCACGAAGAGCATTAACGTATCGAAGTAAATGACTTGAAGCTCATGTGGGTATCGAAATAATGAGGGCAATATAAAAGTCGTTCTCACGCAGGGCAAACCAAAGTACGTTTACTTTATTATGAAAACAAAGTAATTTCGGTAGTGCTTTTGTGAATATTTGTTTTCATATTTTCATTCAGTGATCCATAATGACTTCAATTGTCCATTTTTTGCTGATTTGGACCGAACCCGATGCCAATTCTTCCATAAGTGATTATAAATTTTTTTAAATTTTTATTTGAAAAGAAAAGATATGACCAGGACCGGGACTCGAACCCGGGACCTTCACCTCTTCGTGGTGAGGCCTCAACCATCTCGGCCACCCCTGGCACGTTTCTCTGCCAGCCTTATCAATTCTTTTCACTTGATCCTATATCTCCATGTTCTCGCAATTTGCGATGTATACACGGGGAGAATGTTAATTGAACAATACTTTATTTTTGGATCATGTTGACTTTAAGTCATTAATATTATCATAATTTATTTAATTGTTATATGATATAATTTAAAAAAAAATATTTTATTTGAAAAGAAAAGATATGGCCTGGAACGTGACTCGAAGATATAGGATCAAGTAAAAAGAATTGATAAGGCTGGCCGAGAAACATGCCAGGGTGGCCGAGATGGTTGAGGCGTCACCACGCAGAGGTGAAAACACGGGTTTGAGTCCAGGTCCTGGCCATATCATTTCTATTCAAATAAAATATTTTAAAAAAATTATATAACAATAAAAATAAATTATAATATTTTTTTTTAATTTTTCAATTTTTTTTTACTTTTAAATTTCGTTTATAATAAAATATGTCAAAAAATAACAATGCAACTTTATTTATATGTAACTTAAGACTCTATTTCAATTAATTTATTTTAAATTATTCTGCTTTTAACGAATCAATATGTAACACCCCCGGCTTATCTGGAAGGGAATGGGGTTGTGAAAGGAAGGAAAGAATAGTAACACATAAGAAGAATAAAGAAAATTAGGAGAACGTACTCTTACTAAGAACTAAGCAATATAAATAAAATGACTATATTTATTTTTATTTAATAATAAAACCAAATTATTGACAAATATAAAAGAAAATGTTTAATAACTTAATAATAAAACCAAACTGTTGAAAAATATTAGAATGGTTAAAAATTCTGTAATTACTACACTACTGGTACAACCAGTTCCCCCACTTATTTGCTAGGACAAGAAAATCAAAAAAAAACAATAAGGGAATATTATAAGTCTCAGAACAAAAATTATAGCCTGATACTCCACGGTAATCAATGAGTCTATCCCCAGAAATTAAATTGTTCACATGTACCTTGTATAACGTGTAGCGATCCTCCCATCTGATCGGTTCCGCAGTAACCAACACCAATTGTCTCCAACCTCTCACACTGCGACGTTACACCTCTTTGCACACGGGACAGACTGACTCCTTCCGAGCGATCGCGATCTCCCTCTCCCACGCTGGCCACCGTCTAGACGCAACCTCAGCATCCTTGACGATCTCAGCCCCACGATCGCTCGACTAAATGATTTAATTAAACTTATTTACGGCCAGTCCCGCCACGGTTCTGTTACATCACCCTCCCCTTTACAAAAGAGTGGAACCACGGGGTCCACTCATACAATACGCCGTGGAGTACCAATGGTGGCTGAAACTTAATCCTACACTACACTGTATACACTGCCACTATATACACTCCTGTCAGTTGGTGCTGGCTTCTGTGCGCCCACCGGGTCGATGTATGGTCCTGGTTGTCAATTCTACCAGAGCTCTGGCATCTTGTATTCGTTGAGTAGCCTTGGACTGTCTGTTTCCCAGCCACTTGCGTAGGCCCCAGGTTCCAAGGACACCCAGCAACAATAGCGCCAAGGTCGTTGTGGCACTCCACGTCCACCATCTTCGGTTAACCCGTTCTTCCTGTATCCTTTCAAGCGCACGCCGAAGGGCCAAGACCCGAACTTCATCAGCGGCCCACTGACCCGCTCCCAGGTCTCCTTGCTGCTCCAAGGACTTCCAAGCCTCTGGTAGGTCTTCCCTCCTAATTGTCGTTTTTTTCTGACCCTATGTGTAGAGATATAGGGTCCACGATCTGTATTTCCTTCTCCAACGTCGTGTACGTCGTCCCTCTGGAGCGGGGGAGCAGCCAGTAATCTGCTGTTTTCAGTGTACAAGACTCTGTTGCCTCCCATTCTCCATCACCGTCCAAAATAATCTCTCTGGGTTGCTGATTTCTGCAATTTATCGTTGCCTTGGTTGGCTCGTTGACACTAAAGAGCCATTTCTCTCTCGCCTCGTCCCAAATCCAAGTATCCAGTTGCGGGTCACGTAGTGCCCTCCATTTACACAGCGGTTGACCACTCTGCTCATCCCCAAAGAAGAGAGTGCTTAAGCAGGTCACTCGTCTCCGCTCCATCAACGGAAACAGCGCGGGGCACACCCACGGCTGGGATGTCCGGCACCGTGACAGGTCCCCTTTCTGTAGAAGTGCATAATATTGTCTATCCACTGACACAAGAAAACTGTCCACTGACGTCTCTAATACCACCTTGTGCGGCACATCCACACTCCGTATCGGCATAGGTTGCACCCTATAGAGCTTGAAGGCTTGACCTGACCTAATCAAAGGGAGATCTATAACAACATGCACCGAAGTGGATGTGGCCACTCCATGGACTGCAGCGGCCTGGTAATAATGGTGGGCATCCTCGGGACGAGTACCTGTGAACAAACCAATTCCCGAGGGCAGTACATTGACCACCGTTTGGAGAATCTCACTCAAGGAGTGGGGAGACAGAAGGGCCTGACTCACTGCTCCCCATGATACCCTCTCTAATCCCAAATACAATTCCCTCAAATCACCACTGGCTTTCAGAGCCGTCACCTCCATATTTCGGAGGTTGGATATCAAGGTTAAGGATAGGTTAGTATAAAGGGAAAGCCGGTCTACTTGTGTCTCTAGGGTTAACATCCGCCGGTGGGTAGCTTCCATTTCCTTCTTCAACATTCCTGCGAAGCGTACTAGGTTCCTCGTATTTTCCTCGGTTCGTTGTCCCAAATTCCGTGTGACTGTGAGGTGCTCCGTGGCCAAGTGGACCAATCGCCCTTGTTGCATTGTTAGCTTCCCCAGATCGTCCCTTATCCCTTCTAAGTCGTCAGCATCCGGATTACCAAACACCGCTTTAATCACCTTCCCTCCAATGTTTAGCAGCCCTCTACTCCCTCGTTGAACCGGTAGCAGATTCCTGATGGACAAAACAGCTTCATCCACTTCTGCGACCATCTCCTTGGTCCTCTCCACCTCGTCCCAGTACCCCCTAAGTTCAGGGATATGGTTCAGTGTCCGTCGGTACTCAGCTTCTATTTCCTCTATTACTTCCCTCATCCGTAGTGCTTCACCACACAAGCGAGTCACGTTCACTTCCACTATTACCCGCCATCGCTCACTGCTCACTACTACGTCCCTTTCATCCAAAAACCTCACACCGCTGTGTCCCAGGGCCAACTGCAGCACCAGCCATCCTGTGAACACTGTCGTTTAACATTAGATTACTTTCTTGGCCTCAGCAGTATGGGGGATCGGGGGGTGACCAGGGAATCATCCTCCTCCGGTGCCCACGAGGTGTCACGTGGGTCCTCAGGTGTACCTGGGTCATCTTCTGTGCGGGCCCAGGTTGTTTCTTGGGTGGCCTCTGGTGAACTCGGGTCATTCCTCATCCAATGAGGAGTAACGTGATCGACTATGCCCCGGGGGGTTGACAATTTTTCTGGCGTCCTTCGCTCCGTTACCGGGGACTCCCTGCGGACAGTTGAGTAAGCTCCGTCGGCTAGACTCTCCTCTGGGTTGTCGTCCTTGACTTCTTCCATTTCATCCTCGCTGTCCTCGTTCCAGTGTGGGGGACATTCCTCCTCACTCTCATTTTCGTCCCGATGTTCATGTTCCTCCCAGTCACTCTCGTCTCCACTCTCCTCCTCCTCCCTTCCTAACTCAGTAGGCCTATCACCTATAGCTGGTTTCAACCGATTGATGTGTACCACTACTTTTCGGCCCGATCCCAACTGTAACTCATACGTGACTGGGGAGATCTTCCTGATTACCTCATACGGTCCCGTCCAAGGACGATGAAATTTCTTGCAATGTCCCAGCTTTGTACTGGGGACATGCAGGAACACACACTCCCCCACTTCGAGTTCTCTGTGTTTTCGTCCCTTGTTCCATTGCCTCGTCCGACGGGTCCATGCCAATTCCATCCTCTTCGTTGCCTCCTCATAGGCCTGACTTAATCTCTCCTGCAGCCGTTCCACGAACTCTTCTGCTGGCGTTTCACCGTCCAGTGGCATGATATTGAAGCCCACAGGCATCTGCACTTCTCGTCCATACAGAAGGTAGTTTGGCGAGTATCCCGTGGACGAGTGCGGGATGGCCCTATAAGCCATCAGGGCATAGGGTACCCATTGATCCCAGTCACGACCGTCCCGTCGTACATAATGAGCCACCGACTCAGCCAGAGTTCGGTGTAATCTTTCCACCATTCCATTGCCCTCTGGATGGTAGGGGGTTGTCTGAATTTTCTGTGTCCCCAGCAGCCGACATGTATTTTTCAATAGGGAGGAAACGAAATTTCTCCCCTGGTCAGTCAGCAATCGATCGGGGGCTCCGTGCCGGGTTACTATTGCCTCTACTAAGGCCCTTGCCGTCTCGTCCGCTGTGATTTCCTTCAAGGGTATTGCTTCGGCGTACCTCGTGAAATTGTCGATCATGGTGAGCAGGTACTTATAACCTCGCCCGCTCCTGGGAAGCGGACCGACGATGTCCATTGAAATTTGCTCAAACGGTCTGGTCGGGAAGAAAGGGGCTTCCAAAGGGGCCTTCAAACCTGGTGGGGATTTCCTTCTCTGACAGCTATCACACCTCGCGACGTATTCCCTTACGTCTGGACCCAGTGTGGGCCAGTAATACCCCTGCTGTACTACCGACGTCGTACGTTCTATACCCGGGTGTCCAGCCCATTTGGCTTCATGGCACTGCTGTAAAATGGCCCCTCTTAAAACTGTTGGTACTGCCAACTTCCAGTCCCCCATGCTGTCACTACCGTTTTTCCAATACAATACGCCCCGTGCATCCTTTCCTCCTGATCCTGATTGTTGTGCTAGATCTTGGCACCACGAATCATCCCGCTGGGCTATCCGTAGCTCGCTCTCATTAAACCCCGGTGTCTTCACTTGTACTCCCCGCACCGCCCTGCTCAAGGCATCAGCATTCGTATGCCTCCTCCCCGCCTTGTGCTCTACTTCATAATTGAACTCCTGGAGCCTTAGTGTCCACCTCATTAACCGAGAAGAAGGCTCCTTTAAGCTTAGCATCCATCTTAAAGCCGAATGATCAGTAACAAGCTTGAATTCCCTCCCAAGTAAGTAGCACCTAAACTGGCGGGTTGCCCAGATGACCGCTAGCAGTTCCAATTCGGTGGCCGAGTAATTTTTTTCTGGGCCTCGTAATTGCCGGCTGGCGTAGCATATGGGTCTTTCTTCCCCATCGCGCACCTGAGACAACACTGCTCCTAATGCCATCGAGGAGGCGTCGGTTGCTAAGATGAACGGGTCATGGAAATCGGGATAAACTAGAACCCGGTCAGACACCAAATGCTTTTTTAGCTCATTGAAAGCATCCTCTGCCTCCGACGTCCATCTAAAAGTGGCATTCTTTTTCGTGAGCTCAGTCAGTGGTTGAGCGATTCCCGCGAATCCCGCTACAAACCGGCGATAATACCCTGCTAACCCCAGGAAGGACCTTACTTCTCTCACGCTCCTTGGCCGAGGGTAGGCTCTCACAGCCTCTATCTTTGTGGGATCTGTTCTTACCCCATGCTCACTTACCACATGTCCAAGATAGGCAACTTCCTTCCGCACAAAGCGGCACTTCTCCCTGTTGACCTTGAGGTTAGCCTCTTGCAACTTACTGAATACATTCCCTAATCTACGTGCTTGCTCCTCAATAGTCGCACTGTAAACAATGACGTCATCCAGGTACACGTAGCATTCTACCCCTTTCAGCCTACTTAATAGGCAATCCATCAATTTTTGGAATGTTGCAGGAGCCCCAGCCAACCCGAAAGCCATCCTACGGTACTCGTAGTGGCCACCTTCTGTGGTGAACGCCGTCTTTTCCCGATCTTTTTCCGCGACGGATATTTGATGGTAACCGCTTGCCAGGTCTAGCGTCGTAAAGTACCGGCTTCTCCCCAATTGCTCCAACGTTTCATTTATCAATGGCAGTGGATAAACATCCACTTTTGTAACCGCATTGAGACCACGAAAATCAGTACAGAACCGAAACTTGGTTTCCCCATGGTACGACTTCTTTCTAACCAATACAATGGGGGCCGACCAGGGACTCGATGATGGCTGGATGATCCCATTATCCAGCATTTCCTGGATGTGTTGTTTAACAATAGGTCTCTGATGGAAGGGTACTGGATACGGTCGTTTTGCTACTGGTGACGCGCCGCCTGTTTCAATGGAGTGCTCGACGCCTAGGGTGCAACCCCTCTCATCTGGTGGGTCGAACAACATCCCATACCGCTCTAACACCTCTTCAATAGTCGATCTATCGTTCGGTGATAAATGACCAAGCTCAGCGTCCCAATTCCGCTGGTCCACTTTCTCCTTAGACTGGTGTAGTCCCACTACTCCTATCACGGTCTCCTCCCCGTCCCAGACGTCCGCCTCAACCGCCCTCCCCAAGGTTTGTCTGCGGTCAACCACGATCTGTTCTCCGGTCAAGTTGACCACCCGGACGTTCACCATCCCCTTTTCCACTCTGCCAACGCCCCTCCCCGTTCTCAACCCCTTCTGCGGCTGGATTTCAGGTTCTACCATGACCACTTTGCCGTCCATCATTGCCAGCTCCCCAGCTATTATGGCTTCAGCGTACTTTGGGATTATAGACCTCGCAACGGCCCGTACAGTGTATTCCTGCTGTGGCTTCTGAAGCGGTTCTGACTCACTAGGACTTGGCTTCCCCCGATGACACTTCTTCCCTGTCTGACGCTTGACTGCCTCAGCCGTCACCCCTCTAACCAGTACAGTGTTAGACCGAGCGTGAATTTCTATATCGACCTTCTTCATAAGGTCCAGCCCCAATATCCCGTCGTACGCCATTTCAATGTCCGCGACTGTAAACCGATGGCTTACTTTTCTCCCTTTTATTTGGCATTCAACCTCCTGTTCCCCTCTTATACGCAGGGCCCTTCCCGTTACTCCCCTGGCCTTCAGGTTTGACCATCTCACCTTATGACCTTGGACCGGTTCCCTTAACAAGGAGATCTGAGCCCCCGTATCCACCAGCAGAATTTTCTTTTGCCCGGCTATCACAACCTCAAGACTTAACCCGTCGTTCTCCTGGCCAGATATACAGGGAATTAAACCAAGCTTACCCCTTTTGTTCTCCTGGGGCCTCCCTTCGGGGCAAAAGGGCGGCCTTAGGCTTTTGGGTCACTCCCATTTTGAGCGGCGGTGGTACAATGGGAAGCGAAGTGTCCTATTCTTCCACATCTGAAACAAGCTCCAGGGTAGTCTGGTCGTCTCCTGGTTCGCTGTGGGGTCTGGCCAACTCTGTTAGGGCAATTTCTCGACAAATGCCCCCTCTTAGCACAGTTAAAACATTGGACCTCCGAAAGTGGTGGCCGAGCGTTTACCCGCCCCTCGTTCCTTCCGGGCTGCCGGTAGTTTGCGCAAACACATACGGGTGGTTGCACCTCTTGTGCGCCCGTCATCGGCTCTACCTGTGGTTCTCTTACTACATATATGTTTTTTCCCCGTTGATGCTCCTGTAGGGCCTGTTCCAGCTCCAACGCCATTTTCTGGGCTTCCCTTAAGGTCTGTGGGCGGCCGAACAATACTTGCTTACCTACCTCCCCAGTCAAACCCCTAGTGAACGCCTCTAACACCTTCCTTTCTACCTCCCTCGCCCACCACGTTCCCTCGTCTCCGGCTAAGGTTGGCCTGGCCATCTTTCCACCCACCGTAATACATCGGTCGGCAAACTCTTGTATCTTCTCCTTAGACTGTTGGCTCATGTCCTGCAGCACTCTGCCATAATATTCGAAGGTGTTTGGATCGCCAAACCGCTCCTTCAATACCTCCGAAAGTCGCTGGAACGTAATCTCACCCCTAAGCTCTTCAGCGCCCCTTACGAACGTCGCCGCTTGTCCCTGAAGTTTTAACCGACATATCCTCACTCTATCTCCGTCATCCCAAGCCCCACAAGCCGCTACCTCCTCCAGGTAGTCCAAAAACTCTTCCACTGGCCGCGCAGTCGCTTCCCCTCCCCATGGCTTCACTAGTGACTGTAACGATAGATCTCTGCGAGGTGGTTTAACAACCAGTTTAGCATCTGGTTGATTTGTCTCTAGCTCTACAATCTGCTGCTTGAGTTCCCCCTCCCGCTTTTGAAACTCCTCGTTTAGTTTTAACACCTCATCCAATTTAGCCCTTAATTGACTCTCAGCCGTCATTTTAAAAACGTGAATTTAGTTTGTGGTATTGTTGCAACCACCCCACACCTGACACCACTGTAACACCCCCGGCTTATCTGGAAGGGAATGGGGTTGTGAAAGGAAGGAAAGAATAGTAACACATAAGAAGAATAAAGAAAATTAGGAGAACGTACTCTTACTAAGAACTAAGCAATATAAATAAAATGACTATATTTATTTTTATTTAATAATAAAACCAAATTATTGACAAATATAAAAGAAAATGTTTAATAACTTAATAATAAAACCAAACTGTTGAAAAATATTAGAATGGTTAAAAATTCTGTAATTACTACACTACTGGTACAACCAGTTCCCCCACTTATTTGCTAGGACAAGAAAATCAAAAAAAAACAATAAGGGAATATTATAAGTCTCAGAACAAAAATTATAGCCTGATACTCCACGGTAATCAATGAGTCTATCCCCAGAAATTAAATTGTTCACATGTACCTTGTATAACGTGTAGCGATCCTCCCATCTGATCGGTTCCGCAGTAACCAACACCAATTGTCTCCAACCTCTCACACTGCGACGTTACACCTCTTTGCACACGGGACAGACTGACTCCTTCCGAGCGATCGCGATCTCCCTCTCCCACGCTGGCCACCGTCTAGACGCAACCTCAGCATCCTTGACGATCTCAGCCCCACGATCGCTCGACTAAATGATTTAATTAAACTTATTTACGGCCAGTCCCGCCACGGTTCTGTTACAAATAAGTCTTTAATATTTATTTTCTTTACTAGATTTTGCTATTTTTGTACGTTTGAATTTCTTTTATATAAACCGTATCAAAATTTAACAACGAAAATTTGTTAATATGTGGACTTTAGGCTCTATTTAAATTAATTTATTGTAAATAATCCGGATTATAATTGATTCAAAAATTCTTTAACTTTTATTTCCTTAAATAATTTAGTTTATTTTTCTATCGTTTTATTGTTAAATTTTTTTAAACATGAGCTTTGTCAAAACCTCAGATATGTAATTTTAGGAACTATTCAAATTAATTTATTGTAAACATTAGACCTGTAGAATATTCTTTATTTTTTTATTTCATTTTACTAATTTTATTTAATTTATTTTTTAGCTTTTAGATTTCTTTTTTATCAACTATTTCAAGCATTACGATGCATATTTTTTTATATGTTACTTCAGCGGTATGCCATGAGATGTTTCGCGTAAAAACACATGCATACTCTCTGCAGGAATACCGCAGTGTGAAAAAACGAAACAGTGGCTTTTAATCAAAGAAAAAAGTTGTAATGGAAGGGAATACTGATTACTGTACCTTTTTAAAACCCTATGAAAAAAACTAAAATACAAAAAAAAGATATTTAATATAAAAACATAGTTATTCATTAGTCCTTTCTTTGTAATATTATTATATCTTATTCCTTACAATATACAGCTCACAAATTGAAGTAGAATATTAATAAAGTTTCTGATGTAACCAGTTTTTGAAATGTATGTTTTTATGTCGCTGTGATAAAATAAAAAAAAAATAATTATTCACATGCGGTGTAGTGGTTATCATGGCAACCATCACAAGTTCCGGTTCATTGCCCAGCAGGTGGCCTTAGGACTTTTAAAGGCAGTAAAAAATCCTTTTTACTTCTTTCGAAGGACACGTAAAATTATCCCCAGCCGTTGCGTTATCACTCGTTAAAGATAAAGATCTATCCTAATCATACATCGGTAGGCAAACTTAAGGACTCTGGCTGTAACATTGTCCAATTTATCATATTAGCAAAAAGTGACGGTAAATAAATTTAAAAAATAATAATAAGCCTTAATAAAATATATTTATTTATTATGATTGTTTAGAATTCAAATCAACATTTAAGCTGTGTGTCCAAACACTTAAAAGTGTATATCATATTTACCTACATCATATCGTTTCATACTTCTTAACTAAAATTGTTAAAACATTATCAATAGTTGGATAGCAGGAAATATTCTCATTATTTAATTAAGGCATCCAGAAGTTTAGGCAAGTGCTGTAGATAAAGCGAAAGGATGTATAAGGAATTTAAGTTTATTAGCTTTGATAGAACGCGGTAGCTGAGTGTGTAGAGCGTTGAGTAGCTAGGCTGTAGCCCCGGGTTAAATCCAGATGAAGCAGTAAAATTTTTTATCTATTAATGGCCATAGATGGACCATGTATGATCTGCAGGGGCTTACACGGCTTCTATTGAGGGAAAAACTGGAGGTTGAGCGTGATCGCGGATATATTACCGTTCTTCACAAACGTTTCTTAAGGTACAATACAGTCTATAGATGTACTAGACCCAAAAATAATTTATATGTTTTACTTCGATGTTTTACCTTACGATAGATTTTGTTAAAAAAAAGTATTTATAAAATTGTCATTTTTAAAATGAAATCCAACAAGTGGATAAACGTATTCCATTCCCAATCCTCATAAGTTTACTTAATTTTTTAACAGACACAGATGTACTCTGTAGGATCTGCAGATCCTCCTGGAATTTACCTTGCTTCTGTAACATGGGTACCATTAATTGAGGCGAAAGATTTAGTGTGATCTCGAACAAATCACTTTCCTGCACAACCGTTCTCTTGGAAACAGTACAATCTCTACATATTGAACCCAAGACGTTCCAGGGGTTTTAGTTGTGGAGTTTTTTTCCTTGCATTTAAAAAATATGTTACTGCCTCATATTTCAGGCATTTAACAACGCCGTATCTAGATTATTGTCGCATCAAATTTTTCATTTTCGTATCTCCCCAATAACGGAGAAACTATAAGATACCAATTCGAAAATGATCCTTGTAAGGAAATGACACGAAAGTCAGGAGTAAGTAAAACAGTAAGATGTTTCAGCTACGCGGGACTGTTTTATGAGCCTATAAAAAGAGATCTCCCATCCTACTCCATTTCAATCTTCTAGTAGCGCTCTCTGGCATTAAACTTGCATCCAATGATATGAAAAGTCCCAGTTGAATGTATCTTGAAATTGTCCATACCTTTTTTTGTATTTGTCTACATGATGTGGAGTTTGTATCCTCAACCTTACCCTATTTCAGAAAATAAAAAGAAAAGAAGAAAGGATAAAGAAAACAGTATATTTCCCCTGCTAAATATACAGTTGACAACGAAATTTTACCTGTTTAGCCTTGAGAGAGATTGTAACAAGATAATGTTTATTTTAGAAAAACATTATGGTTTAAGAAAACATGATAATTATTTTATTTTAAAACTATATAATATAAAATTAAATGCCACAGAAACTCATCAAGTTAAGTACATTATATTTAAAATTAAATTATCAAAAAATCTGCGGAACAGTGAATTATATTGTAAAGACTTCCAGCTTTTTGTCTCTTATTTAATAAAATTAGATGCTACTTTATGATTTTATGAATATTTTGAACCCCTTGGTTTCTCGCACCAATAAAATACACTTACTTTATAGAGGATGGGTGAACCCTTGAAAGGTCAGAATATTTCACTTGATCCATCTCTGGCTATTAAAAGTTTAAATAAATTTTCTCCCACTGCTGGATTTACCCTTAGGACCTTCAGAGCAGCACGATCCCGTTCATTTATTATTAAAAGTTAAAATATAATACTTCACGATAATGCATTTTCAATAGTGATTTCTATTTTCCTTTTATCTCTGTTTTTTTCACTTCCTTGACGTATTATATTATGATGTACTATTAAAAGAAAAACTGTAATCGAAAAAATAATATTGATTTTCAGATTTAAACGAGCTACTGAGCTGAATGTCTCGGGTTTGAAAGAAGCTATGACAGATAATTTTTTTTATCCTGTTCATAATAATAATCCGCGGATCCTTCCCATGGGACCTACAGATATCCCAGAGGCTCTGTCAGTCTAAAGCATGACAGTTGAGCGTGATCCCGAACGATCTCCTTCCTGCACAACCATTGTCCAAGTACCAGTATAGTCTCAAGACTCGCAAGACCCTTCATGGGTTGTAGTTGTACAGGTTTTCTAAAAAAATACTATAAATAAAAACCAATATCAGTTATAATATTTAAATGAGTTACTGAGCTAATTTTGTCGTTTTCGAAAGATCCTGTGACAGATAATTTATTATATTATAAGCAATGGATCAACCCTGTGGGACTTTAAGACCCTCCTTGGGCTCAAGGAGCTACTGCAAAGTGGATAATTCTAATTGTTAGAAAAACCTTGCGATTGAGTGTGATTTCGGACAAATCACATCCTTGCACAACAGTTATTTTAAAAACACTAAAGTCTTTACGATGCACTAACCTCATGACCCTTCGTGTATTGTACTTCCACGGGTAATGACAGGTATTTGGGTAATGACAGGTATTATTCGGGTCCCCCTAAATAATTTTATAACCACCAAAGGGTTAATTTACGATGTTTTTTTTATAAAGCACAATACAACCACTACTTCGATTTATAACAAATTTAATAAATCAGAGAGAAAATTCCGCTATAAAATATATCCCCTAGGTCTAAGGAAAAATTTAGTGAACATTCTTAATCTGTATCTACCGAAATCAATTACGCCTCCTTTATTAAAAATCCTTGACAAAAACGTTATTAAATTCTTCAGATTAATAACATAAATAACCGAAATTCTCTCTAAGGACACACTTTTTTTTTATAACCATTTTTATGAGTGTTTATCTTGAAAAGAATGTTTCACATCGGTATTTAAGAGTACCAGGTAAGTGACCTTTTTAATTCTGTTGTCTGTCGCGACTTTGGGCGACGAGAGAGCGTGAATAATTTTATTAATAAAAACTAATTATTGTAATCAGTTTTTTCATTTCCATAATATTAACTATTAATGGTTTTAATAATTACTTACGGATATAAAAAATATCGAGAGTTACATAATGGAGAACCATGTGGTTTTATACCTATATCGCTAAGAACATAGTGCAACAAATTTGAACTTTTTATGTAGTAACTCATATAAGTTTGGGTGTATACTAAATATATAGTAGTCTAAAATAGAAAATAATAAACTAATTTGTAATAAAATAATCTATAACAAATTGTAACAGAAGACAGTAAGTTAAAAAATGAAATAAGTCAAATTATATTTTTGAAATCAGATATATACTTATAATAGATGTTTAAAACCTATGATTATAAATATATTCATATTTATAAATAATAAATAAATATTTATTATTTATCGTTAAGAAGTTTATAACATTTTTAAGTATAAATCTATTTAAGAAAAAAATCAATACAATTAATAAAGGTGAATATATAATAAGCCGAAACAATGTTTTTATTCGTATTTTTTATAAAACGATTTCCTATTTCAAAAACTCTATTAAAAAATTATAACTTTGTCAATTCCCGTGCCCCTTATTACCATTTTTTAAATATAATAAGAAAACGACAATAACAATTACTTATTTGGATTAATTTTATTTATATTGTAACGTCAATATTGTTTTTTTTTATTACGGGTATTTAATGGTTGGTATATATTTTTTTTTAAATTATGAATTTTCAATAGTTGGAATTTGTTTTTTATGACTTTTAAATGTTAGGTATTATACAGCTCCGGTGAATAAGTGTTTAAGTCGTATTTTGTCCAAAGAGCGTTAACTGCTTTCAGATAACTGGAACCGTATCAATCTCGTAATATACAATGGACTTTTAATATAAATGGAGTTGTTAGATAAAGAATAACTTGTTTTTCAAACCAATTCCTAACTTAGCCCCTGATTCACTACAAATATTCCGATTACTTAAGTACAAGAAACTCATTTTGGAGAAAATTATACATTATATAGCGTAAGCTACACATACATTATAACTTGTAAATAGTAGTTATTTTAATATTATGAATATAATATTATATTCTTATTATGATTTTTCAATAGTTGGTATTTTTTGATAATTTTTAATAAAAGGATTTTTTTTAATTATTAACATTTAAATAGTATTTTTTTATGCCTTTTAAATATTTTTTTAATATATGATGACTGTTAAATTCTAGGTATTTTTTATTTATTATGATTTTCAATAGTTGGTATTGTTTATATATTATGACTTTTGAATAGTAGCTATTTTTATGTTATGGAATTTTAATTCAAGGTAATTTTTTTTTTAAACTTTAAAATTCTATATATTTTTTGCCATTTCGCCATCATATATTTATTTTTGTATTATGTATATATAATAGGTATTTATTTTTGTAATATGATGTTTAAATTTTAAGGAATTTTTATTTCGGATTTTAAATTGTAGATATTTTGTTTAATATAATGATTTCTAAGTAGTATGATTTTTTTTTAATCCGACTTTTCAATCGTAGTTTTCTTTTATTATCGCTTAATAATTGTAGACTTATAAATTTATAACCTAAGATGGGCATTTTAGGTGGCTGAATCACGCAACTTCCCAAATGAAAGACAGACAGATGCACGCCCATCAATGCGACCATAATTCCATCTTCATGTGACATTGTCCGTGTAAATTCCCTAGTAATGCGCAATACGCATTCATTGCGCACTACCCCCAATTCAATTACTCCCCGGAAGGCGCGATAAATCATGCGATGAAGAGGAATAGGCGATAAAGTGGCGAGAGAGAGAGAAAGAGAGTGAGGGGGTAAGGGGGTGGTAATAGAATGGACTCGCCCGCTACAAATATCTGGGCCCCTGATTGATTTATCGGACCGTTGGGATAGTTGTGGGTATGGATTCGAGTCACGTATGTGGCAGCAGATTTGTCCCAACTCGAGGAATTGTAACTTGTTCCCTAGTCGTTATGTCGTCTGATGAGTTTAATGCGGTAAAAGTTTTGGGGAATATCCACCGAATTTTGAAATGGTTCCCGTTCGATCAAGAGCCTAATTGCATGTATAGTAAACAATTGCAATGCGTATACTTATGTATGATGCGTATACGTATAGTATGTTGTCATAAGATAAACAATTGAAGACTCGATTCCTTCCAAATAAACTGGTAACAGCAGTTTCTGACTTTACAGTTGGCCACACGACACTGTTCTCAAAACAGAATAAAACCGAGCTCAATGGGGAAAAAGTATGTCCACACAGGCAAAAAACTGGTGGATTAGAACATCGCTGCGGAAGAACATCGCTGCGTACGTGTATCATGGATTCCCCGAGTTGGGCTTTGACATTTGAAATCTCAAACATTCTCTTCGTTGTCAGAATGGCAGGACGAAAAATCTGGACGGACATAAAAAAATGAATTAACAAACATAATGATCCTAATACTGCTAGGTTTCGATGTTTACTTCACTATTCTGAACATTTAGGGAAAATGTGAGTTACATTTTTTTCCCCAGTATTCTTAAATTATAATATTTTTCGCTTTCAGTGATTCGCGGATTCAATATTCCTTCATTTTTTAAAATACTCTCCCGATTTTGGCTTTATTTCTCTTTCAGGGTATTCTTCTACAATGTTTGGATATTACACATTAGTAGTGGGGCGGATAGATATCGTTTACCCAAGTTAAGTCTCTGGTTCAAATCAAGCTCTAACAGGTACATTATTTATATTCATGTGGAAATGGTTGCCTGGATAGTTCTTAAAAGAGTGTTAAATGGTAAGGGGGCGCAGTCAATGCGTTACGCAACATTAGACTTGTTTTTAATATTTTTAAATATTTTATTTGAAAAGAAAAGATATGTCCAGGACCGGGTCTCCCACCTCTCCGTGATGGTGCCTTAGCCACCTCAGCCACCCTGGTTCGCTTCTCGGTCAGTCATAACCCTTCTTTTCACTGATCCTATATCTCCTTGTTCTCGCAATTTGCGATACATACACGGGGAGAATGATAATTAAACATTACTTTTATTTTTAGATCTTGTTGACTTACGTTATTAAATATTATTATAATTTATTGTCTTTTATTTGTGTTCGACTTGTTTTATTTGTGCTTACGTTTCAACTTAATTTGTAGGCCATATTCAGGACTGAGCGATGAAGAGATACATTACTGTTTATTAAGACATATCATTATGTTTGTTGCTTATTTAATTTACCATGTACCAAAGATGGGTCGTAGGGATCTGTAGACCCTTCTACGGTTCACCCAATATCATTAATTGGGTGCTATTAATTTGCAAGGAACTCTCATGGTTCAGCGGATCTTGGGCAAAAGCTAGAAATAGTCTCTGCCACATTGAACCTAAAACACTTAATGGGTACAGTGGAACAGATTTTTTTTCTAAAATCTAAAGCTATGATAATGCGTATATATTTAGAAAATATTAAAAATGGAACAAATAAACAGTTAACACTGGTAGCTGAACTCGAAGCGACAACCTGCGGACCAGATACCATATACTATTTTACGAATATGTGAATAAAATTATTATATTAAGATTTAGAAAAAATTGAGAATAACGAAGTTTTATATTTACAAGGAGGATACCCTCTATAAGTAAAACGGCGGACCAATCCCATCTTACAACTGTTCATTTATTCAATGTGTTAAATTAAACTTTATTCAATTATACAGTACGCTTTAGTAGAGATTCCTTGTATATTAATCAATAAATTTAAGTAAAGTTTATTACTTAGTTGTTATCCCTCTTGGGAGTATTTTAAAATTTTATTACAAACTTAGAAATGTTTTGAGATAGTCAGTATTTTGCATTAAATAATAATATAAAATATTTTATTTTTATGTCAGGTTTTTTTCTGCAATTGGAAAAGTGAAATATTACCTCATTTATACTTCGGAGATTAATACTCCATTAATATATTTCACAGTTAAATGTTGTAATAATAACATTTTGGATAGAATAACCACGATATATTAGCAATAATTATAAAATCATTACGATGTCCATCGGTTCAGAGCTAGGCCTACACTGAGCATGAGGTACCAAGTGCGAACCTGCACCGACCTGTCGGGTACAATGTTCAAAGTAGAGAAAATGTTTAAAATAAAACCTAATGGAACTCTTTTAATTTCTTTTACCAATAAAAATAAACTTCTAAAATCATTATACTACACTTGAACAAAAAAAAAAATGATAATTTAAAACGGAAAAAATAGTTATTTAAAAAAAATGAAATATTTCGTTTTATTCTTTTTTTGTGTGTTATATTATCTATATAAAAATATATAAATTCATTATACTCGTACATGCACTAGGACCAATAAAAGAAGACGGGAAATATTAATTATTGAAAAAGTGAATTATTACCTCATTTACACTCCGAAGATGAAAACCGCAATTATTTCTTGCATAGTAAAATATAATAATAATGTATTTGCTTGACTAAACGCATTAATAAATATCGCAATAACTATTATATTAATCCTGTGTTCATCGGTTCAGAGCTGGTTCCACACTGAGCACGAGGTACCAAGTACGAACCTGCACCGTCATGTCGGGTACTAAGTTCAAAGTAGAGAAAATGTTTAAAATTAAACTTAATGGAACTGTTTTAATTTATTCTGACAATAAAAAACCCTCTAAAATCATTATACTACATTTGAATATAAAAAAGATCGATAAATTAAAATGGGAAAAAATAGTTATTAATAAAAATGAAATATTACGTCATATTTTTTCTTTTTATGTTATATTACCAATATAAAAAGTATATAAATTCATTATACATGCACTAGAACCAATAAAACATCGATAATTGAAAACGGGAAATATTAGTTGTGAAAAAGTGATTCATTACCTCATTTACACTCCGAAAATGCAAACTACATTAATTTCTTACACAGCAAAATGTAATAATGAAATATTTGCTTAAATTAACTCGCTAATTTGCAATAACTATTATATTATTCCCATGTTCATCGGTTCAGAGCTGGTTCCGCACTGAGCACGAGGTACCAAGTACGAACCTGCACCGTCATGTCGGGTACAATGTTCAAAGTAGAGATAATGTTTTAAATTAAACTTAATGGAACTGTTTTAATTTATTCTACCTATATAAAACCCTCTAAAATCACTATAGTACATTTGAATATAAAAAAGATCGATAAATTAAAACGGGAAATAATAGTTCTTAATAAAAATTAAATATTTCGTCTTATTCTTTTTTTTGTGTTATATTATCTATATAAAAATATATAAATTCATTATACATGCACTAGGACCAATAAAAGAAGACGGGAAATATAAATTATTGAAAAAGTTAATTATTACCTCATTTACACTTCGAAGATGAAAACCGCAATTATTTCTTGCATAGTAAAATATAATAATAATATATTTGCTTGACTAAACGCGTTAATAAATATCGCAAAACTATTATATTATTCCCATGTTCATCGGTTCAGAGCTGGTCCTACACATAGCATGAGGCAAGAAGTACGAACCTGCACCGTCATGTCTTGTACAATGTTCAAAGTAGAGAAAATGTTTAAAATTAATCTTAATGGAACAGTTTTAATTTATATTACTAATAAAAAACCCTCTAAAATCGTTATACAACACTTGATTAAAAAAAATATCGATAATTTACAACAGAAAATAATAGTTATTAATAAAAATGGCTATTATAAAATTATAAAAAATATAACTTCTTATTATTTCTTTTTATGTTGTATAACCTACATAAAAATTATATAAATTCGTTATACATGCACTAGAACCAATAAAAGATGATAATTGAAGACTGGAAATATTAGTTATTGAAAAAGTGAATTATTACCTCATTTACACTACGAAGATAAAAACCACAATTATTTCTTACATAGTAAAATGTAATAATGAAATATTTGCTTGAATAAATGCGTTATACTTGAAATGAATATTAAATTAATCCTATGTTCATCGGTTCAGAGCTGGTTCCACACTGAGCACGAGGTACCAAGTACGAGCCTGTACCCTCATGTCGGGTACAAAATTCAAAGTAGAGAAAATGTTTAAAATTAAACTTAATGGAACTGTTTTAATTTATTCTAACAATAAAAAACCCTCTAAAATCATTATACTACATTTGAATAAAAAAAAAAATATCTTTAAAATTTTAAACTTTTCTTAAATCGGTAGAATAAATTAAAGCAGTTACTGTTCTAATTTATTCTACCTATAAAAAACCCTCTAAAATCATTTTAGTACATTTGAATATAAAAAAGATAGATAAATTAAAACGGGAAATAATAGTTATTAATAAAAATGAAATATTACGTCATATTTTTTCTTTTTATGTTATATTACCAATATAAAAAGTATATAAATTCATTATACATACATGCACTAGAACCAATAAAAGATCGATAATTGAAAACGGGAAATATTAGTTGTGAAAAAGTGAATAATTACCTTATTTACACTCCGAAGATGCAAACTGCATTAATTTCTTACATAGTAAAATGTGATAATGAAATATTTGCTTGAATAAACTCGCTAAATTTGCAATAACTATTAAATTATTCCCATGTTCATCGGTTCAGAGCTGGTTCCGCACTGAGCACGAGGTACCAAGTACGAACCTGCACCGTCATGTCGGGTCCAATGTTCAAAGTAGAGATAATGTTTTAAATTCAACTTAATGGAACTGTTTTAATTTATTTTACCAATAAAAAACCCTCTAAAATCACTTGATTCAAATCAATAAAATCAAATACAACACTTGATTAAAAATAATCGATTATTTAAATCAGGAAATAATAGTTATTAAAAAAATGAAATACATATTTCGTCATCTTCTTTCTGTTGATGTTATATTATCTATATAAAAGTATATAAATTCATTAAAAATGCACTAGAACCAAAAAAATATGATAATTGAAGACGGAAAATATTAGTTATTGAAAAAGTGAATTATTACCTCATTTACTCTACGAAGATAAAAACCACAATTATTTCTTACATAGTAAAATGTAATAATGAAATATTTGCTTGAATAAATGCATTATACTTGAAATGAATATTAAATTAATCCTATGTTCATCGGTTCAGAGCTGGTTCCACAATGAGCACGAGGTACCAAGTACGAGCCTGTACCCTCATGTCGGGTACAAAGTTCAAAGTAGAGAAAATGTTTAAAATTAAACTTAATGGAACTGTTTAATTTTATTCTAACAATAAAAAACCCTCTAAAATCATTATACTACATTTGAATAAAAAAAAATATTTTTAAAATTTTAAGCTTTTCTTACATTGGTAGAATAAATTAAAGCAGTTACTGTTTTAATTTATTCTACCTATAAAAAACCCTCTAAAATCATTTTAGTACATTTGAATATAAAAAAGATAGATAAATTAAAACGGGAAATAATAGTTATTAATAAAAATGAAATATTACGTCATATTTTTTCTTTTTATGTTATATTACCAATATAAAAAGTATATAAATTCATTATACATGCACTAGAACCAATAAAACATCGATAATTGAAAACGGGAAATATTAGTTGTGAAAAAGTGATTCATTACCTTATTTACACTCCGAAGATGCAAACTGCATTAATTTCTTACATAGTAAAATGTGATAATGAAATATTTGCTTGAATAAACTCGCTAAATTTGCAATAACTATTAAATTAGTCGGTTCAGAGCTGATAATTGAAGACGGAAAACATTAGTTATTGAAAAAGTGAATTATTACCTCATTTACTCTACGAAGATAAAAACCACAATTATTTCTTACATAGTAAAATGTAATAATGAAATATTTGCTTGAATTAATGCGTTATACTTGAAATAAATATTAAATTATTCCTATGTTCATCGGTTCAGAGCTGGTCCTACACTGAGGACGAGGTACCAAGCACGAACCTGCACCGTCATCTCTGGTACAATGTTCAAAGTAGAGAAAATGTTTAAAATTAAACTTAATGGAACTGTTTAATTTTATTCTAACAATAAAAAACCCTCTAAAATCATTATACTACATTTGAATAAAAAAAAATATTTTTAAAATTTTAAGCTTTTCTTACATTGGTAGAATAAATTAAAGCAGTTACTGTTTTAATTTATTCTACCTATGAAAAACCCTCTAAAATCATTTTAGTACATTTGAATATAAAAAAGATAGATAAATTAAAACGGGAAATAATAGTTATTAATAAAAATGAAATATTACGTCATATTTTTTCTTTTTATGTTATATTACCAATATAAAAAGTATATAAATTCATTATACATACATGCACTAGAACCAATAAAAGATCGATAATTGAAAACGGGAAATATTAGTTGTGAAAAAGTGAATAATTACCTTATTTACACTCCGAAGATGCAAACTGCATTAATTTCTTACATAGTAAAATGTGATAATGAAATATTTGCTTGAATAAACTCGCTAAATTTGCAATAACTATTAAATTATTCCCATGTTCATCGGTTCAGAGCTGGTTCCGCACTGAGCACGAGGTACCAAGTACGAACCTGCACCGTCATGTCGGGTCCAATGTTCAAAGTAGAGATAATGTTTTAAATTCAACTTAATGGAACTGTTTTAATTTATTTTACCAATAAAAAACCCTCTAAAATCACTTGATTCAAATCAATAAAATCAAATACAACACTTGATTAAAAATAATCGATTATTTAAATCAGGAAATAATAGTTATTAAAAAAATGAAATACATATTTCGTCATCTTCTTTCTGTTGATGTTATATTATCTATATAAAAGTATATAAATTCATTAAAAATGCACTAGAACCAAAAAAATATGATAATTGAAGACGGAAAATATTAGTTATTGAAAAAGTGAATTATTACCTCATTTACTCTACGAAGATAAAAACCACAATTATTTCTTACATAGTAAAATGTAATAATGAAATATTTGCTTGAATAAATGCATTATACTTGAAATGAATATTAAATTAATCCTATGTTCATCGGTTCAGAGCTGGTTCCACAATGAGCACGAGGTACCAAGTACGAGCCTGTACCCTCATGTCGGGTACAAAGTTCAAAGTAGAGAAAATGTTTAAAATTAAACTTAATGGAACTGTTTAATTTTATTCTAACAATAAAAAACCCTCTAAAATCATTATACTACATTTGAATAAAAAAAAATATTTTTAAAATTTTAAGCTTTTCTTACATTGGTAGAATAAATTAAAGCAGTTACTGTTTTAATTTATTCTACCTATAAAAAACCCTCTAAAATCATTTTAGTACGTTTGAATATAAAAAAGATAGATAAATTAAAACGGGAAATAATAGTTATTAATAAAAATGAAATATTACGTCATATTTTTTCTTTTTATGTTATATTACCAATATAAAAAGTATATAAATTCATTATACATGCACTAGAACCAATAAAACATCGATAATTGAAAACGGGAAATATTAGTTGTGAAAAAGTGATTCATTACCTTATTTACACTCCGAAGATGCAAACTGCATTAATTTCTTACATAGTAAAATGTGATAATGAAATATTTGCTTGAATAAACTCGCTAAATTTGCAATAACTATTAAATTAGTCGGTTCAGAGCTGATAATTGAAGACGGAAAATATTAGTTATTGAAAAAGTGAATTATTACCTCATTTACTCTACGAAGATAAAAACCACAATTATTTCTTACATAGTAAAATGTAATAATGAAATATTTGCTTGAATTAATGCGTTATACTTGAAATAAATATTAAATTATTCCTATGTTCATCGGTTCAGAGCTGGTCCTACACTGAGGACGAGGTACCAAGCACGAACCTGCACCGTCATCTCTGGTACAATGTTCAAAGTAGAGAAAATGTTTAAAATTAAACTTAATGGAACTGTTTAATTTTATTCTAACAATAAAAAACCCTCTAAAATCATTATACTACATTTGAATAAAAAAAAATATTTTTAAAATTTTAAGCTTTTCTTACATTGGTAGAATAAATTAAAGCAGTTACTGTTTTAATTTATTCTACCTATGAAAAACCCTCTAAAATCATTTTAGTACATTTGAATATAAAAAAGATAGATAAATTAAAACGGGAAATAATAGTTATTAATAAAAATGAAATATTACGTCATATTTTTTCTTTTTATGTTATATTACCAATATAAAAAGTATATAAATTCATTATACATACATGCACTAGAACCAATAAAAGATCGATAATTGAAAACGGGAAATATTAGTTGTGAAAAAGTGAATAATTACCTTATTTACACTCCGAAGATGCAAACTGCATTAATTTCTTACATAGTAAAATGTGATAATGAAATATTTGCTTGAATAAACTCGCTAAATTTGCAATAACTATTAAATTAGTCGGTTCAGAGCTGATAATTGAAGACGGAAAATATTAGTTATTGAAAAAGTGAATTATTACCTCATTTACTCTACGAAGATAAAAACCACAATTATTTCTTACATAGTAAAATGTAATAATGAAATATTTGCTTGAATTAATGCGTTATACTTGAAATAAATATTAAATTATTCCTATGTTCATCGGTTCAGAGCTGGTCCTACACTGAGGACGAGGTACCAAGCACGAACCTGCACCGTCATCTCTGGTACAATGTTCAAAGTAGAGAAAATGTTTAAAATTAAACTTAATGGAACTGTTTTCATTTATTTTACCAATAAAAACCCTCTAAAATCACTTTACCTTCACATAAGGTACTTTACTCATTATTGTGTTGTCCGGAAAATAATGCAGGACGTTATGTTATTATGTTTTCTTTAAAATACCTCCAAACAGCAAACTGTTTATGTTTGTTGGACATTTGACTTTTGTAAATGTAAAAACTCTTTCAAATAATCATGATTTTATACCCTTGTAACATTTTGCTACTATAATAATTCAGTCTTTGTAAAGATGCCAAAGCGAAATTTTTTTTACGTGTTTAAACTCGGCCGGAACGGACACAAAAGCCAGAAATCACATCCTATCAATGTCCTATCTGTTGCTGATTTGGCCCGAATCCGATGAATCTTTTCACGAATAACTTCATTGCCTTTCAAACCTAGCAACTTCTTCAATTCCTGATGGAATTCCTGAGGCGTCTGAAAAGAAGATGGTCTATTGACCTTCAAAGTTGAACTTTTTTTTTAGTACTATCGCTGGGTAGATTCTTTACTTGTCTTTATTCAAGCCAATATGTACCATTCATCCTATTTACTTGTTGTATTAGTATAATACAATTGTAAATTTCATGGAATAATAACATAAAAAAAAAGAAATACAGTAAGCTGCCCACGGAAATAAATTCGGGTCCCAAAGTCCTCCTTAATAATTTCCTTCATTTTTCATCCAGGAGGGCTATATTTTCCCCTCCCGAGTGGATATTCGAAATTTAGGGAGGTTTAAACCTTTCGGGTACACGTGAATCCAGGGGCAGAAGCTGATAAACCTTTCGACTCAATCGGTGAATATAGATTGGCTTACAAAATGAGTTAGCGACATTCGGCTCCAAATTAAGCCCGGGTTCGAGCATGAAAAGGCTTTGACAGTTTTTTTTTTTTATGTCGACGGGACACAAGTTATGCCGTTCTCTATCAGATATACCTGTCACAAATCTCCTACAGATCCCATTATCTCTTTTTTTTCTCTTCTCGCTTCTCATCCTCTTTTTCTCTTCCTCCCTACTGAAAAAGGAATTCCATGGATAAAGGTTTCCTGGAAATAAAGCTGTATTATGCTGAAGTCGCTCAAATATTCCATTCGGCTCGACAATCCCTTTTATTAAACAATAATGAGACCTATTGCAAGTATTGATGTTTTTTAGAATCCGATAATCTTATATCAGAAAATTATTTTTTATTAAATATTAGGAAAAACTAAAAAATAGACACAAGTCCCTAATGTACTTGAAAAACAAACCAGTCAACTTTTCGCCAATTCAGGTTTCATCGGAACCAAGGGAAGAACGACATCAGATAAGACAGGATTCAGCACATCTCAAATCAACAGCCTCGTCAAAACCTTCCTCCAAGACTTTCCACAACGGATTTAGTTTCTTCCTCTTTTAGTTACTTTTCTTCTTGAATAATATTAGAATAAGATATATAAATAATGATAACGGAGAAAACAGACACAAAATTGAAAATGATTTAAATTGTAAAATAAAACAAAAATAATATTTGAAATGCATAAAAACATTTCTTGGGATTTTCCTATTGCATTATAATCTCTATCTTATGTTTATTTATGAGCTTTATCTTACTGTTACTAATAAATATTTAAATTAAATAATGTCTTTATATGAAGTCATACAGCCCTGAAAAATATCAATACTTGCAGTAGGCCTCATTCTTGCAATAAAAAAGGTTTCCAGGAAATAAAGCTGTATTATTTCGCTAAAATATTTCTTTTAATACAAGAAAGAGGCTTGTTGTAGGTATTGATATTTTTAGAATTCGATGACCTTATATAAGGAAAATATTTATCAATAATTTTGAGCTAAATGACATAAATTATTAACAAAAAAAAATACGTCCATATTTATCCATTTGATATACAAAAAAGACTAATGGATATGTTAATAATTTACGTTTTGAAATGTAGGTAACGAAACTTTTTCGCACTTAATGCAGGGGAAAAAGACTTAAAATAACTAATAATTGTTCTCTGTGTTAGTATCATTACCAAGATATCGGACAATGCATAAACGGTAGGAGTCTGAATCATATATTTATTTGATTTTGTTTTTTTACGAGAACGGAAATACATATAACACATGTGATAACGAAAGCCTGAGATATGTAGATTGCCAATTTCGTAAGGTGTACTTTACAGAAGTTTTGAGTTCTAAGTGGACGCAGATGTTCTTCAACTTTTATCTAATCAATTTTTCTCTTAGAAAACTCATTTCAATCCTATTGCCAAAGGTATAGTATATAAGGTATATTTTGTCACAGTTTTTGATTAAAATTTAAAAAAAATCTCATTAAAGTTTATTAGCATCTACATAAATATTATAACAATTAATGTATATATTTACTAACTATTATTTAAATTAAATTATTGATATGTCGTATTGAGCTTGAGCAGCCCTTAATATGTTTTGATTAATTAATAAAAAAACTTGAAAATGTATATAATTATGTACGTATGTAAATGTATATCATTGAAAACCAGACGAATGTTAATAATTTAAATTTACGAGTTTGAAATTTAAACAATTGATTCTTTAGAAATTCAGGAAAATTATTATATTAACATATTAATTAACAATAGTAAATTGATAATAAAGATTTTCATTGGTCTTTATCTGCTGATACTGAATCATAAGATCTGAAATAGAGCAATACTAATGAATCTCTAGAACTAAAACAAAACACAAACACACATACATACATATATATATATATATATATATATATATATATATATATATATATATATATATATATATATTGTGTTTTGGTTCTTGAGTTTCAGTCCTTCTTTAAACTTCCATAGGTGACGTTTTCGAGACGAGGTTAGTCTCATACTCATGCCCTGACAGTGAAAAAATGCTATTAGTAAAAACATTAAATAGAACACTATAATAAATATAAAATGACACGTGTAAGACGTAATATGGATAGAGTGTACTTACAAGTTCCAATGAGACTTTTTTTATGATAAATATGAGACTAGCCTAGTCTCGAAACGTCGCCTATGGACGTTTAAAGAAGGACTGAAACTATCGAACCAAAATACATAATAGCAACATTGGTTATCATAATTTGGCAGGACAACATACATATAAAATATTTAAAAAATTATACTATATACCAATAAAATAAAATTCATATATAAATAAAATTATATATAATATTCATTGTTTAGCAAGTTATTTATTCATTTCACGGTTATTATTTTTGTGTTAAAATTGAGAAAATAAATCAGTAAACAATTTCAAATACTATGACAGAGTTTTAGCACTTGGTAATATCGTTGTGACACCTGCAGCTGATTTGCTATGGGGGACTTTATTGCAGGGACTGTACCGCCTCGCAGAATATACGTTTATGTTTATGCCTGGTACGTAAAATATGTTAGGGCGTAAGTGCGTGTTTTGAGTTTATTCCAGTATTAAATAAAACACACAAATGGCCGCTTCAATGACAAAGGCTCAACATAATCGAAAAACACAGCGAATATTAAATATATATATACATATATTTACAATAGAATATATATTCAGAATAGAAAAGTAGCTTTATTGTGGGACTTTAGAAAGTCCCTTTAGAATAACAAACATAAACAGAGATAGAAACATAATTTACATTTGGCCAAAAGGCTCCATAAAATTAATGAAAGTGACAGAAAGCAATAAAAAAAATTATTAAAGTGAAACTTTTATTCTATCGCCCCAAAATTTTTCGCCCATCTATCAGCATGTCGTGTTACAGCTGGAGAAGGGGTAAAGTGAAAGGCGCATGACAGGAAAGCCTAGGCCAATATGGCGGCGCCCAGCTGACGGTGTAGCATTTATATTCTCACTTATTCCTGCAAGTGTTCCGCGGTATTTGGGTGTTTTGATCTGTGTATTAATGTAAATGAATTTAAATGTAAATTAAATGTAAAAGTAAATGTTTTAATCTTCATTAACTTTAGATAAACTTAAAAAAAATTAAACAAAAATGATTTGTTTACTATTAACGAATCTCTTCAAAAACTATCCAATCCTTTTATCAGTGTGTATTAATTTTAATTTTGATATATAATATTATATTTAATTATGTTTATACTCTAAGGCATAATAGTTTAAAACACCTGTATTGTTATTCTATAGGTCGCAGAATAAATAAATTCTCCTATCAAGAGTAACCATTTTATGGAGGCTATGTGCGCCCCAGGAGGGTCCTATCTATCTCTGGCTGCTAGCTGAATAAATACAATATGCCAGCAACTGGATTGAACATAAGCTTTTATGATTTATACTAAACAATACGCTAGTCTAAAATAAAAATGACACGAACGGCGGGAATGCATAAATGATATTTTTAAATTTAAGATAACGGATCTAAATACTTCCTACTAAAATTTAATATACTCTTAATAACAAAAATAAAAATAATAATCACTAATAATAATGAATAAACAATCAAATAATAATTACTTATTCTAATGCACGCCATCTGAAATTGAACAAATCTATTACAAATTTCAATAATAAATAATCTTGAACAATTTATACATAATACATGATAAAATCGAATATGTATTTTGGTTGATTGATGTGCTAGTAACATTACTTCATCTATTTGTAAGTGCCATTTATGTTAATTAGCATTAACATCATACAAATGTCAAAGTAATATTTTGATTAGATTGTTATTATAATATAATTCGCTAAAATCTTTCTTTTTCACTGTTAGGGTATGATTATAAGCAACAATATAGCCCCGAAAAGTCGCTAAAAAAAAGTTTATGGAATAGACTGAATCTCAAGAATGGATAGTAAAAATTTAAAAATATATATATGTATATTTAACATAAAAAAAGAATTAATGTCTTCATATAAAAGACACGTAGATTGTTTTAAATTTCATTTCAGTGAAAACCCTCCTCACTTATTCAGTTGTTTCAATTTCAAACACCCGTTCTCTGAAATTCGTGCTCATGGCGATTCAAAGAAATTTAGTATAAAATTTACTTTTCCTGAAACGGAGTACATTTACCAGACAGAGTAAGTGTTTCAGAAAAATAAATTGATATTTAAATATATTATACTTTTAAATATATTATAGCTTTATTTATATATAAAAAGGACAAGTCGCCTCCTTGCAGAACCGTTGTCCATGAAACAGTACAGTCTCTGGCATGTACCGAACCCTAGACTCGTTCACGGGTCTTAGTGGTTACAGGTTCATATATATATATATATATATATATATATATATATATATATATATATATATATATATATATATATATATATATACATATATACATACGTACAAGTTTATTTATAATTATATTTTCACCGAAAATGCACCAATATGCAAAATAAATAATAATAAATTCTTTATTTATTTGGAACAAATCCATTTAGAATAGAAAATAAAATAAAATATGTGCTATAGTGTTTTAGTGTAAAAACTTGTATATTGATGAATCAGCATATATTCATATAACAAAATATTATTGTTACTTGATTGTTTGATTATTTATTTATAACCACTTTTTGCTACAATGGCTAATCGCAAGATGCTAAAGTGGGATTCTTAAATTTTCCCTATCCATGTATAATTAGGATATGGGTGTTTTATCTACACAGGCTTAGAACAACCATTTTACGTCCAATGCAAAGGGCAGCATAAAAAATCATAATATTCCCCCTGCTTGGCTGCCAGGCGATGTTCATAAACTCTATATCTACACAGTATAACTTTAGGCAAGTTAAATTCTTGTTTAAGAAAATATTGTAGACTTTATATAAAATAAACATTGATTATCACATTCATCGTTCAATCATCTTATAGTTTAATATGAAACAGATAATGGAGTTTCAATACATCCTTATATTATTAGTATTATTGGCGAAACTGATAAATGATGTAGATATTTTCATAAATATTTATTTAAAAAATGAAACAGTAGAAATGTTTTATAGTTTAATTATCAACACTGAAGCAAATACTTGAATCATAGAAGACATAAATATTTGTATTTCTTCTTTGAATGTTTTGGCTGAAATGATTATATCTACAGGAAAATATGTCCCTTTCATCCAGAATTTATATTAGTATATACCTATATATATTATACGTTCATTATTATTTTTGTAGTAAGTATATATACTTCTAATAATATTTATATTATTTATTCTGCGAGAATTACTAATAATCATTGAAAATAGAGTTGGTACCAGTTGGCATTGATATATTTATTTTTCTTATGTTTCTCGTTCTCCAACATTTTATTTGCATAAACAATAGATAAATATACATAATAAATATGTAGTCCGTGTTACAGGGGCTTTTATTACTCGGAGGTAATTTCGATAATTTTAATTTAATTTATGATATTTGAATAAAAATATATTTTGGAGCTCTGATAAGAAATACTACATTGTAAATAATTAAAACATATTTGACTAAATTTAAACATAAAACAAGAATCAATTAGCTTTATGAGATCCATATTAATAAATTTCATATTAAAAAATCTAATAAAAGAGAAATGCCATATTAAAAATAATAAGAGGGACATTTTATATACATGGAAAATTTAAAATATATTATTCCAGAATGTTTAAAAGTTTCCATCATTAATAATCAAGGGAATGTTAATATAGTTATAAATAACGTTATTATGTCATGATTAAATATTTTCAATCATACATAACAAATATATAAATATTATTTAACTAATTATGATAGAAGTGATATAGACGTCCATATAGATTAGAATATAAAGCCCTGATGAATATATAAATATGATAATATATTTAATAGTCGAAACTTTCGTTTCTAATTAACAATCGCTTAATATTTATGTTTTTATTTTTGACCTTTTGAGATTATTAATCATCGTTTCAAATGAAAATCTCATAATGTTTCAAAGTGCACTGAAGTTTGTGTCCAAGTTGTAGCACTTAATCATGGTTCATCAAAAAGAGATAAATTTGTTTTTTTCATCCTCATTAATTTTCTTATATGTTTTTATTATATTTGGCTTTGCCCCAACAAATCAGTAAAAACTAGGAAATTATATTTTTGGTCACTCTGAACATTTTTTTGTTTTCATATTACCTAATGATTTTCTCTCTAATATTCAAAACATTATTATATTAGGGTTCACCCCGACTTTACGAAGTAAACACCCTTAATTGGGGGAAAACTGACTCTAATCTGGAGTGCCTTCGTAGCTATTTAGGGCCTAGGGCTATTAAGAGAAATATATCAATAATAAAAAAAAATAACTGTACCACTACAGCCCGTGAATGGGTCTGGGATTGGTAGGGACTGTACTTTTTCATGGACAACAGTTGTGCAATGAGGTGAGCTGTCCTAGATTACGCTGAACCGACAGGTTTTTCCCACTTTATAGAGGCTGGGTGAACCCTAGTAGAGTCCTAGATCCCATATGATCCATCTCTGGCTGCTAACAGATTAAATGGTAAACTAAAAAGTCTTGCCAGTAGCGGGACATGAACCGGGATTTTCGGCAAGGCAACTCAGTGCTCTACCACTGAGCCACTCCGCTCCATGTTAATTATACCTACCATGAAAATTATTTAAAATATAATGATATTTTAGTTAATTTTTTTTTCTATAAACCTGATTGTTTCTGCTTAATTATTACTTGGGAAACCCACCGATTGATTTTTCCTGGAGTTATATATGCGTTCATAGCACTTTAAGGGTTGATATACAATTGTAAATTTCAATAAAAAATTATTTATAAACCCGCCTTTCTTGTAGATGCTCACTAAAGTTCAATCAATCCAGGTTCCCCGTTAGTAAGTGGAAAATTATCTGGTGCATTTCATTTCTTGTTTTAATATCTTCCTGGAGAAATTTTCGTTGTATTCCAGGTCTGACGGACATATTTAGCATCCCATCAGTTCGGTTACGGCAGCTTCAATCATTTTATTTTTTGTTTAACCGGGTGTTAAATTCAGTAGAGATCCCAGAGGAATGCAGGCAGGAGTGGCTAGCGGCTGCCCGGATTCCACGGGGAAACTGCTGCGGATTTCAATTCCCACTCCTCTATCGATTACATTCTCAAATGTTTTTTATTTGTATAATTAACCGTTTTCCCAGCAATTCCATCAAACTGTATTGATTTATATAAGGATATCGCATTCCCAAAAAGTAATTAAATTATATAATATTATAACCATAAAATGATGCCACAATCATTATGTATGTTTAGTGAAGAAAGCAATGTTTATTTAGCAACCTGTTAATATTGCGATAAATAGGACTAAAATATAAGTTGTGGGTAATAAATAAAGACAAATTTTAACTAAAAAACATAATAAAACATTTAAGTAATTATATATTTTAATCGTATAGAAATGATAAGATTTATGGCCCAGTTATATCGCAGGGGAGCAACAGATTGTTATTGAAAAAAGAAATATACGAAAAGACAGAGCACTTGGAAACAAGTATGAGAAAAAGTATCTGCGGGCAGAAGGTCAGGGTGGATCCTACAAGGTTCAATAAGCAAATATTTGAAAAGATATACAACATAAAGGCTATGCAATTGTACAACATAAACAGAATGGTTATGCTGACCAGACGAAAGAACAAAAAATTGGCATTACTAATGAGGAATGCCTAGGCAGAGATTTAGGATCCGACTCAACCACATTTGTGTTCTTGTAGAAGATAGAATGAAGCGCAGGGATGAAAGGATAAGAGAAGAAGACAACATTCGGAACTAATGAAGGATTATTGGAGGAGTAGGAAGAAAGAGCTAAAAACATGAAAACGCGGTCCTTTAGCGGCCGATATAAAAAAAGATATAATACTTTGTGTCATATAGTTATCCGTGCCCTCTGGGGCGGAGTGGCTCAGTGGACTGAGTTGCTAGGACGAAGGACCTGGGTATAATGGGTATAATCCCGCTGTTGGCAAGACTTTTATTTAATCTGTTAGCAGCCGGAGATGGATCCTATGGGATCTGGACCCTCCTGGGGCTCACCCAGCTTCTATAAAGTGGGTACCCAAAAGCGAGCGATCAGTGATCTAGGTCAAATCACCTCCCTGCACAGACGTTGTCCAAGAACAGCCTATCTCCTAGACCCTTCACGAGTTGTAGTGGTATAGCTTTTTTTTTAATCCGTGGTCTGCCATTCCATAAACTTGCTCCATACATAAGGCATTCGCTAACCTAAAAATGTACTTTAATATCTCTCTATTATATAAACATGTTATTGAAGATGTAATATCTTATCGCCGTTCTATAGCGAATTAAATTTAAATTAAACTATTTAATAATAATAATATATAATAGTTAAATTATAAATATTTTTTAATATTGAAAAATTGCAAAACCACTGACTTCTTCAAGCTGTCAGGATTACTTTTAAATTTAATAATAGAATGTGGAGCGCTATTTTTGTTTTTTTATTTATACATAGATAAATTGACTGTATAGATTTAAAAAACGAAACAAGGTACATCTTATTTCTATAATGGAACTGTTAGTTCAATTCAGATAATGCTAAGATTAGTACGTTTTTCTTATTAACTATATATTTTTTATTTATAAAACGATCTTAAATATAAAAAATCATAATTTTATTTGAAACATAATACTCAATATCTCAGAACAATATTAAGTGGATACTCAGATTCTAAAAAGCTCACTGGAGACAAATTATTTTTTTAAGCTAAGCTACCGATCTGGTTTTAATATTTTTAATCTATAAAATATATATTTTTAAGGTTAAATTATACAGCCGTATCGAACACGGACGATTTAACCAACAAAACCTACATTTGGGGGTGAATGTAGGTCATGTAAAACCTCCGGATGCAGGCAACGAGTGAAAAGTCACTTTTCATTTGAACTCTGATTCGATGGAGAACTGCTCTAACGGTTGACCCGGCAATCGAATTACATCAGATACACATCGCTGCAAAAACATTTAAGGCTATTAGTACAGGAGGGAAAAAAATCTGAAAATCTTCCGACTCTTTGAAGTGGCTTTTGTGAGCTGGGACGTAAAACGGAATCGCTAATAGTCGAATGGACGAGGACTCGGTTTCCTATGATCTTCCATCATCCTCCCTCGCTTGGTTATAAATTCAGATAATACCATGGTTTTGTAAAGCTTTTGTAATTACCTAAAATAGAGGCCTCAACGAGAATGCCCTAGATACTGAACTCCCGAATTCTTATTGTTGGTAATGTATATATATTATTATGGAATGTATACAAATGTAAAAAATAACAAATACAATATGTGCACATAAAAATAATAATAATTTATAAATAAATTAATGTGATCTCGGACGAGTCACTTTCCTGCACAACCGTTGTCCTAGAAACAATAGTCTCTGCAATTTACTGAGGTTGTAGAAGTACAGGTTTTTTAATGTTTATTTTTATTCTATTGTTATTTGGTCTCAATTCCAAACCCCAACAGTAAAAAATCTTTTATCATGTACTGTTTCTAGACTTTTTTTGTAATGTTTACAATACCCTTCATGGGTTGTACTGGTACAGAAAATAATTAAATTAATTTTTAAAAATAACGTACATAAAAAATTATTACAAATAAAATAATAAATGCATCAGCGTACGTCAGCAGTTATAAAATATACATTCCATACATACATTATACATTATATTCCAGATTTGTGTTAAATAAAAAATAATTCTTTAATCAAAGTGGTTCACAGAAATTTGATAAAACACAAAAGATGTAAGGACTGTTATAAATGTATAGTGTTATTTTAAACTGAAGATTTCCAAACAAGGAAACAAAAGTAATCCAAACCGGATAAAAAATTGACAAAAGGAAAGAAAGAGCTACAAGAATAAAAATATTTTGAGTAGAAAAAAAAATCAAAATCGTGATTCATAAATTGGCAGAACGAAAAATTAATTTTTAAAAATTCTATTTTAAAAAATTAATTTATAAAATGCAATAGCACAAAAAATAAAATAAAGGAAAGTGGACCTTACTGAAGCCACAGCCTATAAAGTGGATAGCCTGTTTAGAGTGTGGAGTGTGATCCCGAAAAAATCACCTCCATGCAAAACTTTTGCCTTAGAAGCAGTACAGTCTCTATCATGTACTGAAACCAAGATCCATGGATTGTAGTGTTACATTTTTTTATAAAGTTTAGAATTTTAAATAAATATTAATAAAGGTTGTTAGAGAGAAACGTCCCTACATGGAGTGAAATGTCGCATACTTCACGAGGGATTTAGATGCCTAGCTTATTCTAAACATTTCTAATATGTGATAAATCTTCTTTTAATCAGCTCGTACCTTCTGGAGTAATCAGCCATGGTAAAAAAAAAATATGAACATGAATAGGTTGAGGGGCGTCTATTAGTATAATTTGAAAAAATACTTCAATACCCAGAAGCACTGACGGTGTCTGTCCTTGATGTCGTTAGCATCAAATTGTGCAAGTCTAAAAAACTTTAACAATGAGCTTCGAAAGTTAAAAAAGGAACTATTTGAAAAGTACAAAAAGATTACAGGGTATAAAAGACATTTTCGTATTAGCTCGGATTAAAATAATTCCGTCCAAAAAAATTTTCCTTTTTCATCTCCTCTCCTCTTTTAACAATTATTCAAAGTTAATACTCCCCGATTTCTTCGAGATTAACTGGAAGGATTACCGGGTTTATTTGCTTCTCATTCATTTCTTCTATTCCCTCCGAAAAAGGAGAACGATAAGACCAAGTTGAAGAAAGGGAGAAAAAAGGAAAGCAAAAAACACTTAGAAAAGAAAAAAGAAAGAGAGTTAAAAAACTTTTGTCAGCTAAGACAATCTTCTTATTCTTCATCATCAGAGGGCCTGGGAGAGAAAAGTTCTAATTAGTTTAAAGAATGGGAAGGTAAAGATAAGAGAAGGGAAGAGATCTGCGAAGATATTCAATGAGTTTTAATTGCCTTGTCCCTTGAAGGAGAAAAATAATAAAAATAATATTAAAAAATCCTTCGGAGATTCCCAATCTAGGATACCCAGAATGTTTCTTATTTAAGGTCACTTTATGCTGCTATGGCTAATCTAACGATGCTACAGTGGATGCCCTAAATTTTTCCTATTGAGATAAATTAAAATAGAGATCTTTAACGAGCACCTGACACCGTACAGGCAGGAATCATTATTTTACGTACACTCTGGAGGACAACATAATCAATTTTTTAACCCCTCCTCCTGGGCGGCGAGACGTTGGTCATAAACTCTATATTTATTGGATATCACATTAGTCAAGGCTTCAGAGAATATTGTAGCTCATAAATACCTAGATGTAAAATTAACATTTATTACCACATTTATCGTTCAATCGTCTTACAGTTCAATATAAACCAAATTATGGAGTATCATCGCATCCTTATATTATTATTATTCACTTATTGATAAATATTATTGTCAAAACTGATAAATGTGGATATTTCCATATATTTAAATTAAAAAAATGAAACAGGAGAAATGTTTCAATGTTAAATTACTACACCGATCCCTTTACCTGAATCATAGAACATAAATGATTTTAATTGCCTTCTCCCTAGGAGGAGAAAAATAATCAAAATTGAAAAAATCACATTAAAAAGTCCTTCGAAGATTCCAAAAATACAATATCAAAAATATAGTTTATATATTTAACGTCACTTTATGCTGCTATGACTAATCGGACGATGGTACAGTGGGAGCTCTAAATTTTGCCTATCCAGGTTTAATTAGGATAGGGATTTTTAACAAGTGCGTGACATCGTACAGATTCGTAACCTCCATTTTATGCCCCTTCCGAAGGACGGTATAGCTAATTACTTTTTACTCCCTTAAAAAAATCCTGTGGTGACCTGCGAATTCGCGGTCTTATTTATCTTAACAAGTATTTTATATCTCGTATGAGCTTTTGCCCTGCTATATTGATTTGTTTGTGTAATAGCCCTATGTCCACTGGTTTTTTGTTGTCCTTTTTCTCTGTTCACTGTTACTTTCCTGGATATGGTTTATTGTCTTCTATTCTAGTGTGTTTTTAAAAATCTATTGAAATTTAAAACTAATTAAATAGAATGAATGATACAGATGATCAGGATAGGGACCTATGACGAATACCTGGTATCGTAATGACCCGACGCCCTAGTTTTACGTCCTTTCCGAAGGACTTAAAACTAAGGATTGATGACTTGCCGGATTCCGAACCCGCGATCTTAGCCATAGTGGTTGTTATGCTAACCAACACACCATAGGTGTTCACTTTCGTTCCTACTAAAATAACACAAATATCGGAACAAAACTACAACTAAATTGCTATTGTTTATTTCCCTTCAACAATAACGCCATAACTGCATTGTGCTTTGCATGTTTTCATTTTCTTTTTCGTTCTAAATTATTTCTCCAATTTGTCTCTTTATTAGTTTCTTAAACTTAATATAAAATTTAAAACAGTGGAAAAAGTGTTAATCATTCAACTTTTCGCCAATTCAGAAATCACCAGGACATACACCAAAAGAAAGATAACATCAAAGAAGACAATGTGAAACATATCTTACATCAACAGTTATGAAGACCATTAGTGACCCAGTGAAACAGCCCCTTACTCCCGATCAACAGACCACTGAAAGTGTCCAGTGCGATTTAACATCACAAAGGGACTACAAAGTACAAGTACCTAAAAGAGCCTCTTATAAACGGGCGAGATCTAATTAAGAACTTGGATTTTATTTGTGTTTCATTATAGCAGTATAAAGTTTAAATTTTCATTAACTTTGAAAATTGTGACATGGAAAACTCTCGGTGAAAGTCGTATACTTGGAACTTAAAACTCGGCGGAGGTAGGAGTGAATGGTCATTACGAAATTATAAAAATGAACTTAGTCTTAACAGCCTACAGTTAACAGGTTTTCCTGAGGAAAATTCGTAATAGACTGCTAATAAAATGAAAACAAAAAATTAGTTCAGAAGTAACTTTTTTGTAGTTTTACATTAGAGCAAAATATGTTCCAGATCTTACAGTTTTGCTTATTGTGGGTATGATTCAATATATTTTTTTAGGGGTCACACGTGGTTTACAATCGTAAAAAGCTACCATCTCTAAAATCTCGGGTTTGCGTTCAGGCTGGTGGTCTTATAAGAGTGTAAAAAATCCTGGTGTGCCTTGCTTCGGAGGGGGCATAAAATAGTGGCCCCGAGCCTGTGCATTGTCAGGTACTCAAAAGTTCCATATTATACTTGGATAAGACTCCCAAGAACCCAAGGAAAAATTAATAACTCCCAATGTAGTTTCGATCAATTACCCAAAGCAGTACAATGTGACGTTAAATAAACAAAAAAGGAAGTAATGGATCATAATGAAGAGATACATTTTTCCAAGATGTCAGGACTGCGGGAAAAACCTTGTTTGTGATCTTATTACATGTGCGAAACGTCACAGCTTCTGGTTTATTTTGCCTATCCAGGTTTAATTAGGATAGGGATTTTTAACGAGTACCTGACATCGTACAGGCTCGGGACCCCCGTTTAACATCCCTTCCGAAGGACGGCATAACTAGGGATTTTTTACTCCCTTTAAAAAATCCTAGGGCCACCTGCCGACTACGAACCCGCGATCTTGGGCTTAGGAGTTTGTTACGCTAACCACCAGACCACAGGACGTCCCCGTCACAGCTTCTAGTTACCGTTTTATTCATAAATTTAGAATAAAAAGGGAGCGGAATAGCTCAGTAGTATAGCGCTGAGTTATTGTGTCGATGATCTCGGGTTCAAATTCATCACTAGTAGATAAATTGTTTATGTATTAAGAGATAAATAAATAAGTAGCGAATAGGTTCCGTGGACTCTGATAACCCTCCTGTCGCTGACCCCTAACGAGGGGATAAAAGTGTTATCTTAGACAAATCACCTCCCTGCACAACCGTTGTATTTGAAACAGTACGGTCTCTACCACGTGTTGAACTCAAAACCTTTCATGGATCGTATAAATTCATTGTATACTAACTCTGCCAAAAAAGTTCGAAGCGGTTCAGTAATACTTGGGGACCTGGGGTTCAATGAATGGTAGAGACTGTACTGCTTCATGGACAACGGCTGTGCAGGGAGGTGAATTGGCCTAGATCCCGCTCAATCACCAGACTTCCCCTCCCCTTATTTTGATTACCCACTTTATAGAGGATGTGTCCTACATCCCATATGGTCCATCCTCAGCTCCAAACAGACTAAACAAAAAAATTTCCAGCAGCGGGATTTGAACCAGGATTTTCGTCATGGCAACTCTTATGTTTAAAGCATCTTTATTTTTTATGATTTGATTAGTGTTTATTCAATAATTTTAGGCTATTTAATAGATCCCATACAGAACTTCATGCGGTTAAGGAACGTATTATATTAAATAATTGTAGTAGATTAATTTCCCCCGCAGAATCAGGAGATGTGTTATACTGTCAATTACCAACGGAAGGGTGGGAGAAGTAGTAAAGTCTTCAAAGTTTGATGCTAAGCGTTCCACTATTAATAGAGTTGGCTTGGGAGGAGGATTTGGGGGGGGGGGCGAGATCCCAGGATTAGGCCCGGGGGGCCACTTGTATTAATATTTCAAAATCCGGACCTTGGCATCCCGCAGCATCGCCACCGTGTCGTTTTTCAGGATCGGTGGACTGAGGAGATAGCCGCTATTTTAGGATGATCTTACCTGAGGTCGGGGATTGGGTTGGAAGGGTTTAGTGCATCGGTATTCCAAGGTTCTAGGGTTTTAGGGTTCTGAGATACCTTGATTGCAAGTGTGCTCAGTTGCGGTCGTTTCGATCGGATGAACTATTAACACCACCTGCAATCTCCACTCTTCTTATTATCGAAATATCTAAATAAATCATTAAAATAGATATAAAACACAAAAAACAAGTCTTTTTTTGTCTGATATGTCATAATAACTGGGGAGCGGAGTGACTCAGTGGTAGAGCACTAAGTTGCCCTCCCGAAAATCTGGTTCAAATCCCGCTTCTGTAAAGGCTTTTATTGAGTCTGTTAGCGGGCGGAGATATATCGTATGAGATCTATTAGTCTCCTGGGGCTCACGCAGCCTCTATAAAGTGGGTACCTCAAAATAAGGGAGAAGAATCTAGCGGTTGAGCGTGATCCAGGACCAATCCACTCCCTTCCCAACCGTTGTCCTTGAAGCAGTACAGTCTCTATCATGTACTAAACCCCAGACCTGATACGGGTTGTAGTGGTAACGTTATCAAAATGTCTATTAACAAAATTACAGTAAAAAATAGCAGATACTCATGAATATGCATATAAAAAAAAAATGCAGGAGTTAATTTAAAAATAAAAGTTACTAAGCTTCTAAACTACGGGAAAATAATTTAGAAGTACATGCTTTGGCTATTAACGCATCAATAGGACATTATTTGAAATAAGTGATATATCCATAATATTTACAAAAAATAATAATAGTAACTGTCTTCCAAATGTTGATATACCAATATGTCCGCTGATATATATCTGATTTATCATTAAATAAATTCTGTACAACCCATGAACCGTTTTATGCTCAGTAAGTACTAGAGAATGGACAACGATTGTGCAGAAGATTTGTCCTGGACCACGCTTGACCTCAAGGTTTTCTCCCAATACAGGGAACACACATTATAAATGCTGGGTGAGAGGGTTCCGGGTGATTGTTAATAGATTAAAAAAATTATCGGCCCCGACTGGGTTTGAACCCGAGACCTTTAGCTCAGCAACTCAGTGCACTACTAACTGAGCTAGTCAGCAAGGGACCTGATATATCTTAATATCTTAAACAATGAAGAAACAAAACATGTATAACCATTATTATAACGCTACTGGAAAACTCCCAAAATCATATAAAGTTATTAATTGTTGTAAAACATTAATAAGAATTCAAACTAAATATTTCAATATATATTAGCGCTGATCTCATTACCGTTCAGTGGAGCGGATATGGAGATGAAAATTCTTCACAAGTTTTCCCGGCCGGATTCCCTGACCAACAATGAAAGCGGCCTTCCCGGTTTATAGACATAAACTTTATAAATACAAAATTTATGAATTGTTCAGCTGCTCACTCGATAAAATCCTTTATATTACAAAATATATTTGGCATTGTTTTTGCCTCGTGATAGCATAATGGTTATAATTAAAATTCGTTCATAACTAAAGCCATAACAAAATTATTAAAATGTATTCAATGTATATATAAATCATATATATATATATATATATATATATATATATATATATATATATATAATACTCTTTTAGGTTTCCAAGGCCACTATTATTACAAAAGACTTTGTTGATTTCTTCTGGTTTAGATCGTGTTGATAATTTTTTCGCCAACGTTTCGTCAGCCATGCTGCTGACGTCTTCAGGGCTGATATGAAAACCATTCTCATCTCATATAAGCCAGCTAGTTAGTTCATAAGAATGCCTCTTTTATACCTCTTGTATTTAAATATTATATAAGTCGATCGCTCAATAAATTTATATATTTCTTAAATGCCGTCCGCCATTTGTTAACTTAAAGTGTGGGGTTGTGTAAATGGTAGAGACTGTTACTAAGCCAGTATCGCTCTCAACTGCAATGTTTTTCTTAAATCAAGGGTAACTATTTTATTGGTGGCTGGATGTGCCCTAGGGGTATTAGATTCCACAGGGCCAACCTATGGCTAAATCTCCTATATCTGATTAAATGATTTATCTGCCACAGCCGGATTTAAAGCCAGGACTTTCAGCACAGCAACTAAGTGCTCTACAAACTACCCCTCTCCCGTTATATAGAAGAATGTAAAATATAGAAAAAAAAACGTACCTCTACAACCCATGAAGGGGTCTTGGGTCCAATACATGGTAGAGATCGTACTGTTTCTAAACTAAAGGTTGTGCAATAAGGTGATATCACTCTCAACCACCAAGTTTATCCCCAAATATATGATAGACAATTTATAGAGGCTAGATGAGCCCTGGGTAACTGTACTTTCTCTAAGCTAACGTGTGTGCAAAGTTAACATCGGGTCGAGATCCAACAATTCCACCATACTTTACACATTTTACTGAGGCTGGGTGTGCCCATGTTAATTCTAAAGGGTCCATTAACAGATTAAATATTTATCTGCCACAGTCGGATTTGAACCCAGGACCTTCAGCATCGCAACGCACTGCTCTAGACACTGAGCTACTCCACTCCCTTCATTAAAATCTCCTTGGTTCAATGCTAATATTTTTATTTTTTTAGAAATACTAATTTAATTACTTACGTAATTGGATCTCCTTATCAATAAGCTTCTTAAAACCTTAAGTAATAAAATCTTAATAGATTTTTCACTCACTAATAACATTCTTCATGAAATGGTTTTTCCCTAAAATGCATTTTTCACGCCCTCCCAGTTGTTTTATAGCCGAACTGATAAGGCTTCGCGTGATATAGAGAGCGGTTAAAGGCGTATTTATTATTCACATGTTTAAGCATCATTTTGCTTAAAGTGTCATTATCATTGAATTGTTATTCCGTACTTAAAAGAGTTAAAGTATATACATCACATTTTATTTTAGGCATTGCCTTCAAATTTCAGTATTTAGAGTGCTTAGTAGATGTCTTGAAGATCCACGGTTAGAATTCATCTGTGACAGAGAATTTATTTGATATGGTAACTGCCATAAATCATTCATAAAACCCTATCTGTTCTACAGACACTCTTGGGGCTCACTCAAACTCTGTTAGGTGGATACACTTAGAGGAAAAAACGGGCAGTTGAGCATTATATCGGGCAAATCACCTCCCTGCACAGCCGTTACAGCACTCCAATAAAGTTCTATAGTAGAAGGTCTTGAGGCCATCTTTTCAGACGCCTCGGAGGGTTATCAGGAATAGTATGGGAAGCAAGTTGAGAGACTGGCGGAGTCAAGTGTGTATGGAGCTTGTCATGGAAGGATTGGTATCTAGTTTAGGCCTAATCAGCAACATATGGGATATTAAGAGCATGATGGGTGAGTTTGTTTGTAACATAATAAGGAGCATTGAGGATTTTGGATAGTAAGGATTGGATACGAGTTGAATTGGATGGTTTAGTAGAGCCTCAAAGCCCAACTCCATATTTCCAAATAGTTCTGATAACTGCCATGTAAACGAGTCTTTTGTAAACTGGGAGCTTAGAGCGTTTGTCCAATAAATGCTGAAGTAGGCGAAAACGTCGAACAGTTTCTGGTCTTTTCCGACTTGTATGAGGATTCCAAGTGAGACGTTTGTCCAGATGGAGGCCTAGGTAACGTATGTGTTCGACAGGAATCAGTATAATATTATTATAGGGTACAGTAGGGATTATTAACATCAAATTACAAAATAAAAACTCCCTTTATATCAGACGCTCTCTAGATTTGGTCAGATTTAAACTTCATATTGGTTCTGACAATGATATGGAAGCTGTTTTTTTTCATTGGGAGAAAAACTGAACTGTCAAGAGTGTGTTTCACCAGATGAATCACCACTTATATAACCGTTGGCTTAGAGACAGAATAATCTCTACCCTGTATTGAGCCTAAGAACCTTACTAATATAATAAATAATAATACTGTATTGTTGGTATATTATGTCGATATTATTAACTCATCATTGTTGTCAGATTTTTAAATTTTATACTGCTTTACGCTTCTGATCTTGCTAAGTAATTTTTTCATTGGAGGAAAACCTGGAGGTTATGATCTTAGACGAATCACCTCCTTACTCAACCGTTATCTTATAAACAGTACAACCTCGCCAATGTACTGAACCCAAGCCCTTTCAAGGGTTGAAGCCTTGCAGTTTTTTTGTCTTTAAATTTCGTGGACTTTGTAGCCTCCGAATTCCGCTTGCCTCACAATTTCCTAGCCACTTAGCGGTGCTTGACTTTCCTGTAAGAATGCTTTGTCAAGCCCCTTCCTCCGTGGCTTATAATTATGATCGATCCGGAGGATTCCCTTCTTCTGGTAGACGGACATCCGTCATCAACGGATATTGTCCCGTTCCTCGGATTCCGAGCATTCTTTCGGGATTGTTGCCTAAGCTTCAGATGCAGGACAGCCAATATAAATTTATAATGACTGTCATCATTATCACCACGGAGTATCATTGAAGAATCACTGTGCTCCTGATATAACCGTTAGTAATATTGTGTTTTTTGTTTTTTTTTAACATCAACATTACTTCGTCCTCTTCTGAGATATTTTTGTTTATACCAAAACATGATCATTAAAGTCGACTCCACAGAATTGTAAACATATGTTTATTTATATAAATAAAATTCTATGCTGATGATTACGGGTTCAAATCTGATTGTGGAACATAAATTATTCTATCAGGATATTATTATATTATTATATTAGGATATTATTATATCGACCCCGTGGGATCTAAAAATCCTCCTGAGACACTCAATCTTCTAAAAAGTATATTATATTATAGTACACTAAAAAGTAAATATATACATATATAAAAAGCAATATCTTAATCTGTACCAGTACAACCCGTGAACGGGTCTGGGGTTCAGTACATGGTAGAGACTGTACTGTTCCATGGACAACGGTTCTGAAGAGAGGTGTTTTGTCGTATATCACGCTCAACCACCAGATTTTTCTCCCTTCTTTTGGTACCCTATTTTTATAACATTTTATAGAGGCTGGGTAAGCCCCAGGAGGGTCCTAGATCCCATATGATCCATTCCCGACTGCAAACATGCTAAATATATATACATATGTGTATATATATATATATATATATATATATATATATATATATATATATATATATATATATATAATGATGATAACAATATACTGGCTATTTTTTTATTAAAGTTTTACATTCGTTCAAGCCAAAAAAGTTTAAAACCTAATAATTGTACATTAGGCTATATGAAGTTATAACAGCAATAGCTATGATCATCGCTAAGTACATGGTTATACGTGACTTACCTATAGTATTTTTTTCCATCCATATTAAATAAATGATAATCATTATCGAAGGTTTACCAGATTCTCAATAATTTTTCAAATAAATTTAGAGGAGATAATCCGTTAAAGATCACTATCCTAATTATAGCTCTTTAGGCAAAATTTAGATCTCCCACTGAAGCATCGTCCGATAGCCACAGTATCATAATACTAATGATAATAAAGCTTTATTGACATCATATGTTTATGACAAAATCCTCTCCCTTAGGAGGTAAAATGGAGTTCAGCTCCAAAATATAATTTTACAGAATAATAACAATATAAAATAAAATATACAACATTCATTATAAAATAACATTCTTTTAGAATAAGTATAAATAAGTAATAAATCTAAATCTTTACAAATTTCAATGTAAAATAAAATAAACAACATTCATTATAGACCACAAAGGTAACAAAACTTTTTGAACCAACAGTCTCTGTCCCTGGCCACTTCCATCCATAATTTCATCCCTCCACCGCATGTACTGTCTTCTCCTTCTTCTCATTTGGCCGATCGGAGTCCACTGGCTAACCAGACAGTATCATAATGTGACGTTAAAGAATTAATCAAGGAGGGTTTTGTGTTTATTTCTGCCTTATAAAAAAACTTAAACTATATCATATGATTAATTCGAATTAGCATACAGACCTCACAACAGGCTCTCACTCGAGACCTCTTTGTTGAAACTGGAGGAACACTTGAGTCGTAAAGTATGGCCTAATAAGCTGGTTCTGTGTACAAACTTCCGGCTTCCGCTATAATCTTCTTAAAAGTTCAGACCCCCCCCCCCCGAATTCCCCTCCGGAACATAAATAAAACCTCTGAATGGATCCTTTGAGGTGTTAATAAGCGAATTTTCGACTGAGGTTGAATTTAAAATGTCACCTCGTTATCACAGAAAAAACAATTTTGCAAGATTAATTTTTTATATTTTAAAAATTTATTTATATGAATTCACAACTATATCATAATTAATACAAGGAAATAGAATGACGGATACAAAAATGGAGAAGATGAAGACAAGTAGAGGAACTACTTTTATCAGTTCCGTAGGTTGTCGGTTCGAGTTGAGTCACAAGTTTTAACTTTTCATTGACCAATGACTTTCTTTCTTCCAGTATCCTTTAAGAATATCCTTCTGACTCCTATAGAACAAATCAGATACCTAGGATTACATCTTGACAAACGTTTAACTTGGAATCCTCATACTAAACCGAAACAACAAAAAACTGCTTGCCCCGTTTCTACTGCAACGCTTACTAGAAAAATGCTCTAAGTCCCAATTAGTTACAAAAGACTCATATACATGACTATCATAAGACCAATTTTTTACTTACAAAGTAGAGCTTTAGGACTTCACTAAGCCATCGAATTCCTCTCATATCCAATCCTTACAATCAAAAATCCGTTGTAAAATCATCAATGCTCCTTACTTTTTTACGAATAAAGTAATCTATAATGCCCTCGATGTCCCATTTGTTGCTGATTTGGCCCGGACCTTTTTTTTTTTTTTTTTTTTTGGCCCGAACCAGATACTAGTCTTTTTATGAAAAACTTTGCTCTCACTCAAACCCACTAGTTTCAAACCTAGCTACTTCTTCAATTCATGATAATCCCCGGAGGCGTCTGAAAAGAAGTTAGTATCATAACCTTCTTAATTGAATTTGTTATTTGAGTACCACCACTGGGTAGTTTCTCTACCTGTCTTTATCAATGCCATTATGTATCATACCTGTCATTTACTTGTTGTATTGTTATAATACACTAGTAAATTTCAATGCATAAATTAATAATAAAAAAACACAATACTTTTCATACAGTTCATTCATACAGTATAATTTTTTATTTATTATTTATTTTCCATTAAGTATATTATGTTAACTCTATATTAAAATAAAAACTTTGTATATTTGGTATTATTTTTTCTGAATTAATTAGTTTTATAACGGTTTAAATACAAAAATTAATTCTGGGTATTTTTACTACATATTTTTTACTTTATCACTAAGCATACAATTTTTTTCATATTGTTAATGATGGAAGTTGATTATTATTTGAAGTAAACGTAATTCAAGAGAATTATGCGATTTTTTCAAAACTATAAATATTCGGAAATTAAATCCTTTCAGACCGTTTTAATGGCCATAAGATCTAGCTGATAAAATTAAAATTTTATTCTACTGTAATGAGCTTATAAAATAATTGGTTTTGAATAGATTTATGGGATATGAAAATTTATTTTTTTATTTAATTTTCTAATTTCGATCAAGTTCAAGTCACTTAAATCAGGATCGGAGAATAATTTTTTCACTAATTTTTCTTAACCAGAAAAGCACTACATATTTAATACGGAAAAGTCTAAAAAAAAAGAAAATGGAGTTTTGTAAGAATAAATACAGTAAAATTCATTTGTCGTTTTCGATATGGAAAAAAAAATCAAAACCATTGATTCAAAGTTTTTACTGGAAAATATTCAGTAATACAGAAATGTATTTACTATGTATTTTCTATAAAAAAAATGATTTCAATATCACTAAAGTTTTCTTATTTTTCACATACCTTCGTTAAGAATTTTTTTTTCGAATCGTTTATTTCTCAAATTCAATAAATTTCTTTATAGCAGTACTATTTAATAATACATAATTCGTACATATGGTAAATGGAATTTAAAATTAAATAAGTTAGGTAATATATGGATAAAATCCTTTAATTTAACATGTAGCACAATATAATATTTCCAAAACTCCGTAAACCATTTTGATATATATCTGAATCAATTGGTAATTTAAATATAGCGACTGTATTTAAACTGTTGTAAATAAAGTTATAAATAAATGTTTCACGAAATAACACGTTTTCCTTAATAATATTCCTGGTAGAAGCAGAATGCAATTATTTATATCAAATTTCATTCTTACCAAATGGTTAAATATATATAAATAAGTTGGTTATTTGAATGTTTTTAATTTATTCTATATCGTCGCTGTCAAAACAATACCTATTTACAACTTTTGGTGAAAATGAATTAGTAACGGTAACGGACGTCTTCTTCTTCAATCTTTATAGTTATAGATACAAAATTGTATAGATAAAAAATAGATTATAAATTGCAAATTCTACAGTCGGCGCGTTTTTTTTTTCTCTCCTGCAAAATCCCCCGAAGTGTGCTTTTAGTATGCTTTTTGTTTCGATAGTGACGATATGCAATTTAAACTAAATAAACCAATTTTTTTTTTAACATTTGATGGACTTCATTTCATATAATTGTAAAAATTGACTTGATGCTTAACTATATTATTTCTTTTAAAAAAATAATTCAATTCTCATTCAAATGTTTGAAATAATTACCAAATATTTTTAGAGGGTTAAAAAAAAAATAAAGAAAGGAAGAATATTTATTTTTACATAATTCGCATATTATGTAATATAAATTTTAATTATGCAATATTTTATCTGCTTTGTGTAGCAAAGGATCCAGAATCTATATTTTATTTAGTATTTTTTTGTCGTTCTCGATCAGGTAAATTATAAATATTTTTTAAAAATAACTAATCACAAAGCCACTATTCTTGACTTCTTTAAGCTATTAATTAAAATATAGCACTTTTTTTATTTTAAATAAAAGAAATTGCATGCATCGATTTAAAAAATAAAACAAGCTACTTCATATCCAAATATTCCGAATTTAGGACTGTTATTTCAGTACTTAGAATGCATTGTAATAAAATTAAGCCGTTTTTCTTATAAACTATAAAAAAATGTATTTATAAAACAATCTTAAAATTAAAAAAGTAATTCATTATTTTATTAATTGCGAAGTGTTCTGTATTTTTCTAAACAATAATTAATGGGTACTCATATTTTAATAGGCTCATAAGGGAAGAAGAAAATAATTACTAAACTGATTTCCAAATTCTAGAATACTATCTGTATAGGCACCTCTGCTCAGACGTCAAGTACCTACCTACTGTAGTGAATAAAGTGAATAAAGAATAAAGGGAAAAACAATTGTATGATAAAATCGAGGAGGCTAGGGGTGATTTATATTTATATATATATATATATATATATATATATATATATATATATATATATATAGAGAGAGAGAGAGAGAGAGAGAGAGAGAGAGACTAATTATAACTCATAGCATATTACGTAATCGTTGGTTACGAAATTCTAGAATTAGAAATAGCCTATTTAAATAATTACTGTATATAATAATAATAATTACACCTGTTTAAATTAATTTTAGATTCCCTTGAGTTATTTAAATTTATAATATATAAATAAAGCAATGAACCTAACGCAACTCTTTTTTTTATATATAAAAAACCATATACATGATAAAGTGTAAACACACTCTTTGGTGATTAATATGTAAAGTAGGTAATTGCAGAATATATTATTCTTTTATTTAGTATTTAAAAAAGATCTGAATCATGTAAAAATGGATAAAATGTATATTCATCATTGATATTGTACGGGTTTTATTCATTATTTAAAATAAGCAATTTGCATAGGATCCGTTGTAATAGTAATGAAAATATTTTGAGATAAATTTTCATTCAAATCGTGTATAGCGTACAGATAAATGATATAAAAAAACAATTTCATTGTTACAACATTCTTTATAAATAACGGTTCCCTTTTTGAATTCAGTGTTCAAAAATTATTTGACCACGTTAAATAGAGTATGAAGTTGTAAGATGTATACGTCAATGCATTAAAGTAATTGCTGGGCCAACTGCTGTGCAGAAAAGCACGAACGAACGCCTAGCGTTTCAACCTATTCGGATTATCCAATTTATATAGGCTGGGTGAACCATAAGGGGGTCTCATCATTTCAGGATCCGACCCATTAAATTTTGCAGCCAAGACTCCGTTTAAATTATGAATATGTTAAGATGTTTCTCCTTCAAAAGAACGACATTATAACACAAAACACCTAGATCCTATATGATCCATCTTCGGCTGTGAACAGACTAAATAAAAGTCTTGCCTGCAGCTCGGGACCATGAGACTTTTTTATTTTAACTTATGTCATTCCACATATAACTTCAAACTCAAACATAGCACAACTCAAAATATGACTTTATAAAAAAAAAATGTTGGAAATGGAATATCAGTTATGTAGTTCCTGACTTAAAAAACTTCAACTCGAGCTACTGAAGGCTTAACTCAAAAATGTCAATATGTGGTTGTTCTTTTAAAGAGCGATATGTACAACATAATAATACTATATAATATAATACTATGTTAATTACTAATTATATTAAAGCAATTGCATTATATTTTAATATTGAGATGAATTGTATTTAATCGTTACAAAGGCCTGTTCAAAGCAGGTAAAGGCCTGGTGGCATTTATATTCCTGCTTTAGCCTATCCACTGCTGGGGTAACTGGATAATTAATTATCTGTCATTGCCGGACTCGGATCCGACCCCGAAGAAATAAGAGCCTCTTCTGTATTGAGTTACATCTTCCTCCTTATGTATAATGTTAAAATATATTATATTTTTTATTTTTTTTTAAATTTCTAATCTTAAAATAAAGTTGATCTTCACTAATTATTAAATGATAATTTTGAATTTATTTTTCATATTATATAGTTTTCGATGCATATTAGTTTTGAGAAATATTACTAACAACTTAAAAATTCAATAAATATCATTAACAAATATACAATTTCATTATCTTCTATTTTACTAGTTTATATATCGATCTTTGTTAATGTTTAAATCTAAAATGTCATGTGTTAATTATTTTCCTTATATATTTAATCAATTTTAACGATCTGTAACACAATAAAGTTGTTAAACATTATGTCATGTTGAAAATCTGCATTCAGCTTACCGCTTTAACTAGATTTCCAGCAAATGACAACTGACTGAGGTTTATTTAATTTCATTTGTCAACGTATTTCATTTATTTCTTCATAAACGAATAAAGGGAGATTCAATTTACTTTCTGACAACAAAATCGTTATGAAATTTAATTTGACCGCTCATTTAAAAAATGAGAAACCATCGTGGAATAATGATAGAAAATTTTATTTATCATTCTTAAAAAATTAACGTGTTAAATATTATAAATAGAATATTTTTACCTCCGTGGAAATTCTGAAATCCAAGCAAATGATTTTCGACTCGTCCGAGTCTCGTCATTTCTTAAGATCACTTACAGAATATTGCACTTACAAATGCAATAATGTGTATATTAATAAATACATATAAAGCACATTGATGTTATGTATGTTGGCACCAACATCTTGTCGTAAAAAACTAAAATCGTAAATTTCATTACAAACAGTTGGCTAATTTTAAACAAGAAAAATATCTAGGAATCGCCACGAAATATTTAAAAAACCTAGTAAATAAAATAAACTACACAGCTCTTTTGTAGGCTTAAAGATACAAGCAATGGTCTATTTTTTATTCTAATCATTTCCACATCTAATATTCACTTTTATAATCAGCGCTACTAACATATAAATATCTTTAAATTAATACGCATACATATATAATTAATATAAAACTTTAAAATTATTAATTAAAAGTAAAGTAAATGTGTTTGCTAACAGTTACATTTCTACTTAATAAATTTCTAGTATTATAAATACTCAAATGTATGGGAGAACTAAATGTTTATATATTGATTTTTATTTTGAGTTCTGTTTTTATTTTAACATATTTTTTTATTGTTTTACATTTATTGAACATTACTTGCTATTTTATAGCGAATTAAAATATACAGTATATCTTCATTTGTACTAAATTATATTTTATCACCGTATATATTATTTTTAATGTTTTAAAAATAATATATATTTTAAAAATAAATTAATTAAGAATTATGTTTAAGTAGGAATTAGGAACATTCATACTTTCATGAACAAATTATTTCGAAAAATAAGTACTGTTTTATGATTAATTAGCCATATTTTATTTGTTGAATATTGTAATAGGGTTGTAAAAAGTGTTATTTAAATCATTTATTTACAATTTCGAATATTGGTCTTGTGCTACATAGTCTTCTGTTGTACAAATGACTTTTTTTCCAGTCTTCCGCCTTTATTTTTTATTGCTTAGTATATCGAAGAGATGATACTATAGATATGAATATACAAAAAATATATATGAGAAATTATTTGTTTATTCATTCTAAAGTTAGGAAAATTCCTAAATATTTAATTTAATGATTAAAATATATTATTTCAAAACTTATTTTTTAAAATGTTTGTCATATTTTATCTATTTATTTGTTGAATATGTTGAATATGTGTATTTATTATTTTGAGCTATACATTTATTGTAGTTTTGAAGGCGAATTTCTTTATTTTCTTTTTTTTTCGCCATTCTTCAGTATTTTTTTATTGCTATTAAATAATAAAGAGACGGTTTCTTATGTTTATAGGTAATAAAGTTAATGAATATTTAAATATATTAATTATTAAAATATACTATTTCATTTGATCTTTACAATTAGTTCTCCATTTTTTTTAAATTTATAATTAATTTCCAATGTTGCTCTTATGCAGTGCATGTTATTTTATGTTATATTTAATCTTCAGCTAAACATAGTAGCCATATTTATGGACATTTTTTGTCATTCTTCAGTTTTATTTAGTATTTTTGCTATGAAATATTAATAGTGAGAAATTATTGATGGTATCCTTATTTAAAGCTAAATTAACGAAAATTCCTAAATATATTAATTAATTATTTAAATATATTATTTAAACATTTTTTATCAGTTTGACATAGTTTATTTGTTTAATTCTTAAATATTGGCCATCATATAAAAAGGGTATACAAATAGTTATTGAAAAATATATAAAAAATTGTATGTGAATATGGATTCCGTTTTATTTATGTTTTTTTTTTCATTCATCAGTTTTTATTTATTTTCATTACCATGAAATATTAAAGAGATGATACGATAATTATAAATTTGAAAAATATTAATGAGAAATTTATTGTTACATTATGCTATGTTTAACTAAACTAAAATACGAAAATTCCTTAATACGAGTTAACTGTTAATTAAATTAACTGTTAAAATATATTATTTCAAGATTTTTAAAATTATTTATATATATTTTTTTATATTGGTCATGAGGTGTATGTAATAGCTGTTTAGGTGAATTTCTTTTTTTTTTATGTCATTCTTCATAAATATATTAAATAATTATTAAAATACATTATTTCAAGATTTTCTTAAATAACTAGTTCGCCATATTTTACTGATTTCTTAAATATTTGCCGTATTATTAGAAAGTGTATGCAAACAAAATGTTAAAAAAATTAATTTAAATTGGTCTTGAGATATACTAGCTGTGAATGTGTTCCATTTTTTTTTTCATTCTTCAATTTTTATTTTTTCACAAATATATTATTTCAAGATTTCTTTTTTTTATATAGCTTGTTATATTTTATTTATTTATGTGGATTAATAGATTTATTTAAAATATATATATATATATATATATATATATATATATATATTTTAATATCGGTCTTCTGCTGGATATGTTATTTATGTATAATCTTGAGCTGTATTGATAGAAAAATATAGACATTATTTGCTACGTAAAATGTTTATTTGTTGAATAATGGTCATTGTAAAAGAAATCATATAAATATTTTCAGAAGCGATCTTGTGCTGTATATGTATGATCTTCAGTTCAATTGACTACTTATCCTTTTTTTGTCTTTCTACAGTTTTTATTTTTATTTTTGTTAAATGTTGATGATAGATACAATTTTTTTTTAAAATAATGAGAAATTATTTTTATTATGTCATACTTATTTAAAGCAATATAACGAAGATTTCTAATAATAAATAAATTATTATAACTCATGTTAGAGAATTATTATAACGTAAATATTAGCCATCATATAAGGAAGAGTATACAAATTTTTCTTCAAATATTTAATTATGTTTTTTGAATATTGGTCTTGTACTGTATATGAATATTTATGTATGATCTTGAGTTGGTATAATAGATTCTTTTTATTTTATTTTTGTCATAATTCCACTTTTTTTATTTGCTATTTAATATAGAAAATATATTATTTCAAGATTTCTTTTTATAATTAGCTTGCTATATATTTTTATTTAATTGTGTAAATATTTTTAAAAAATATATGTTGTTTTTTTAAATATTGCTCTTGTGCTCTGTATGTGTGATTATCTATTATCTCGAGTTGTATAGATGACTTAATTTTTTGGGGGTAAGTTTTTTTTTTTTTTATTATCAAAGATATATTATATAAATGTATTATTTTTTATTATATTTTCATGTACCTGGTGCCGTGGTTGATAGACTAAGAAGTACGACAAGTTGAGCGATCTGAAGGAGGCAAGGGCCCATCGCGACGCCGCATCACCCGAGCACTCCCAACGACTGACTGAGCCTTCTCCCCCACCCCCACACTACCCCCCCCACTCCTCGTCTCTCCGCCAATCTGCGGTCGTCTTTTACCTTTTTTCATCCCCTCCCCTCCATTTCCGTCTCTTTTATTTACACTCGTGGACTTTGGACTGTCCGGTTCCCTGATTAGCAGTAATATCCGGGTACTGTACTCGATTCTCCGGAGTACGAAAAGATACTCTTTAAAAAGAATAAGTCACTGATTAGCGTGATTAGGAAGACTTAATTAAGGCATACAGGGCATGCAGAGACACTATAGATACCCTCTATCGATAAACTATCTATATTATCTTTAGATAATAGATAAACTAAGCATTTAATTTTGATCTTGAGTGATTATTAGTTGACTTTTTATCTACAGCCCCACTACAATAAGTGGTTTATTTATTTAAGTGATTAATTTTGTCCAAGGAGAGTTAACTGCTTTCAGGTAACCGGAATCGTACGAGTATTATTCTCATAGTTTTTGGCTTGAAATGGAGTTTTAATATAAATAATAACTCGTTTTCAAGCCATTGCCATATGTAATGCTTAGCCTCTTGTTCACTACGAATATAACTCGATTCCATTTACTTAAGTACAAGAAACTCATTTTGGAGAAAATTAGACTTAACAACTTATTCGCCGGGGCTGTAGACATATCACTTCGCTGTGCGGACGGGGAAGCTTCTGATGGGTAGGCTGTGGCGTAGGTGGGAAGATTGCGTTAAGAATGATCTGACTGATTTAGGTTTGGGTAATGGTCCATGGACGGAAGTAAGATTCGCTAAGCCTTATTATTATACATTTAGTGTTTGATAATTAAACAGTACATAGGCGTTAAAGATCAGAAGCGAATATCTCCAAAATTTCAAAAATTGAATTTTTCACTTATTTCGATAGTTTTGTCAAACACGACGTTTGACCGTCTTATTTCTCATGGTTTTATCCCAATTCCTATCTTTCAGGATCATATAGCATTGCTTGAATAAACTCGCTAAAAGTGTGAAATTTTTGAAAGGTTGGAGTTATCAGCTTTTGATCTTGAACCGCAAATAATTTTGTGATTAGAAAAAATAAATTATAAATAACATAATGACATAAGTCAACAAGATCATAATTAAAGTAATGTTCAATGAACATTCTTCCACTTGTATACATCGCAAAATTGCGAGAACACGGGGACGTAGGATCGGTGAAGAGAATGGATTTGTCTGGCCGTGATACGAGCCAGGTTAGCTCAGTTGGTTAGAGCACCACACTAGAGACGTGGGCGACCCAGGTTCAAATCACGGCCTGGACAAATCTTTTTTCTTTAAAATAAAAATATTTAAAAATTTTAAATATCACTGCAATTCCTAAAAAAATAAACTCTGTATTTAGTAAACATTTATTTTTTATTGCGTTCGAAATTATTTCATTCGTGGTATATATCTGTAATGTGTAGTGAAAAAATTTGATCCGGTTTATACGAATTTTCTGACATCGATTTGTATCTATATTTGTTAAGGTCTTATGTACCTTTTTTATACTAATATGATTAAATTAAAATTGCCTGTTTTCATCATACTTTTGTTTATTTATATTTACTTTGTTTAAAATATTTTTGAACCACTTTTTAATTCTCAAATGTCTGTATTTTGCATATAGCCCTGAAGAAGACCTACAAAGTAGGTCAAAACGTTGGCTACTTAATAAACTTTTCTCCAATTCTAAGAAAAATTCATGACCACTTTCTTCCACATACATTATCAACGTCAACTATTATCATTCAATATAACAAAAATAGTAACATTTTATATTGCACCATATTAAAATAAAAAGATTATTTCCAACAAAGGAGATGCCATTTTATGAAATTATTTTCCCTGTAGGCTTAATTTTATTTACAGGAAGTAGGAAGTCCAAATAATATTTTATATTATCTTATGAATATTCATGTTTTAAATCAATATGCATTTATGTTTGTTAATGCAGATATTGAACTGTATAAAGTAGCGGTAAAAACTGATTCCCTATTTTTTTCTTAGTATTAAACATAAAAGAGATGATACTATAAATATAAACTAAAATAAGTCAATAAGAAACGATTTGTTATGCGAAATGATTATGTTATGCTAAGTATATTCATTTTTGCTCATACTTAATTAATTATTTAATGTAATTTTAATATTTAATCCATTGTATTTTTCCCCAAAAATGAATGAGATCTTTCACCTTAAAAGCGTTTTTGTGGACTATGAAGGTAATAGTTATAATTTATTTAAGAGAAAATGTTAATCTGGTGCAAGCAAACGTTAATAGATTTACTACAAACAATTAAACCCGCGTCTTTTTATATTTTATAACAGAAATATACATACACATATATAACAATTATATTTTATAATGAAAGAGACACTACTCGAACATTGTAATTTAAATATTTCCATATTACTCCATCATCCAAAATAACATGACATATTGTTTATCTAATTTGTCGTTAAAAGAAGCAATTGCCAATCTCTGTGTGTTATTTGTTCTACTAAAATCACAGCTTTGAGTCGTACCACTACAGTCCATGAAGGTTATAGGGTTAAGTACATGGTAGAGACTGCTCTGCTTCTAGCCAACGGTAATGCAAAGAGATGATTTGGCAAAGATTATACTCAGCCGTTCGGTCTTTCCTCCGATTAAGGGTATCCATTTTATAGAAGAGGGTAGTAAACAAGAGTCGAATTGTTTTACTAATGTAATAAGCAGTTATAAAAAATAAAATATAAAAATAAATAATTCATCTCGAATGTTTACCAGATTACTAGAAAAGTTTAAAATAATTTTTCCCATTGCTTTCTCGATTCTTAAAAGTTTATTTTATTGTTATTTCATAACAAGTCCAGAACTATCAATTAAGGTTCGGGACGATAAAACTAAAATAAAAAAAACAGTAAATTAATAATTGTATGCAGTGATTCTTGAAACATTACTAATATAAAACTTTTTTTCTAAAAGGAGCCTTTTATATTATTTTTTCATTTTATTATTTTAATTTTAACTTAACATAATAAAAAAGTATATACATTCTAACCTTTTTCAACTCAGTTAATTTTGTTAATATTTTCTGTTTTATGAAGAAAAGAAAGTCTATTAAAGTCTATAAACTTTCTTTTTATTATAGATATAATAAAAAGAAAGTTTATATATAATATATATAAATATATATATATATATATATATATATATATATATATATATATATATATATATATATATACAATAAATTTATAAATTTTTAAAAACCATAAAATAAATTTTACACAAAACTGTACCATTACAACCCATGTACGGTAGAGACCGCACTATTTCTAGGTGAACGGTTTTGTAGGGAGTTGAGGTAGAGGCCGGGTGAGCCCCAGGAAGGTTATCAGATCCAACAGATTCCAACCATGACGGTTAACAGATTAAATAATTTAACTGCCGCAGCCGGATTTGAACCCGGAACCTTCGGCATAGCAGCTCAGCCTAACCCTTTGATTTACCGCTCTCCGTAACTCAAAAACCTTTACCTTATTTCAGATTTTGTTAATATGAAATATACATATACAATTTTTCTTGTTTTTTGTTCTACTTTTAATATTCTAAAGACATGGGCATTATTATACAAAGTCTAAGGTACCCCCCATTCACTTCAATCTATTCTGATCTTTGTTTATTTTCTTCATCCACTGCACAAAGAAGACAGGTCGAGTCTTCAAAAAAACTTAAAGAAAGAGATTACACTTAAAGCGAACAATGCATTATGAAAAGTTCTGTTATTGTTTAAAAAGTACTTCTTGCCAGGTTTATCTTAAAATATTTCTTACCTTGAGACATCCTGACTAAAAGTGATTTTAAACAGTTCATAGAAATACTACTTGAAGCATCATAAACGAAATATTTATTCTTTTATATTTATCTGGAATAAATTTATGCAATCATTAGTTTGTTTTAACGATGATAGAATTGAATTCGTTTTGCTCAATTTGCATTAGAGTAGTTTATTTTTATTTTTCCTTTTATTTGTTTTACTTGATTGGCTTTTAATCCGATTGTTACAATTTATGTATTATCATTGTTTATTTCATCTTTATCTTATTATTACAAATAAATATACTATTTTAAAAAATGTGTTAATTTTATGTTCAGACTTATACACAATCTGTGTAATTCATAGTTTTTGTTTTTTACCATAAATACACTAATAACCTGTTTTTTCTCTGCTAAGGCTTGCTTGAATCTTAGAACAAATTAAATAAAAAAGCTGTTGCAACCCATGAACAGTTCAGGTTCAGTGCATGGTAGAACCTGTACTGTTTCTAGGGCTTGTTGTGCAAGGAGGTGATATGTCCTTGGTCACGATCGACCGCCCAATTAAAGGGGCTGGGTGATCCCCAGAAGGGTTTTCGGATCTCACATCCACGGGCAATTAACAGATTGAATAATTTATCTGCAACAGCCGGTTTTGAACACAATTGTCTTAAGCCGCAGTTTTATTTTATTTTTATTTTTTTATGCAAGGTGGAAATCTCAATAGACACCTGAGGCCAGAAAATCCTCAGATAGTGTGGGACTCCAACCCACTAAAACCATCCTGTTGTGCAACAACTGAGTTAGCCCAACAAGTCGCTCCTCTTTCACTTGGAAAATCTCGGGTGTGGGATATAGCCCATTAACTAATCTCCCAATTTAGTGGAATTATTCTTTTGTTTGGAGTTTTAATTTATTTATTTTAATTAAATAGCAAGTCATTTGGTTTCACTCTTTTAAGCCGCCTTATTTGATGCAAAGCCTCCTCAGCTATGCTCTACATTTCTGGGTTTACGTGGATTTTAATTCTTTCATTGTGACTATCCGCAAACCTTCCAATCTCTTCTCTGGCAGAGTTTACTTGGGGGTCCCTATGCAAAATACCATTGGATTATTATTGAAATTTGCAAATTATCGAGTGTTGGAGTTCCCTAGTAGTTTCGTCTATATTATCACCTACTGCTATTATAGAAGTATCATCGGCAAATGTTGCAAACTACTAAGCCCAAGATCACGGGTTCGTAGCCCGGCAGGTGGCCCTAGGATTTTTTTAAGGGAGAAAAAAATCTGTAGTTACGCCGTCCTTCGGAAGGGACGTTAAACAGGGGTCCCGAGCCTGTACGATGTCAGGTACTCGTTAAAAATCCCTATCCTAATTAAACCTGGTTAGGCAAAATTTAAAGCTCCCACTGTAGCATCGTCCGATTAGCCATAGCAGCTAATCATAAAGTGATGTTAAATGAACTAACTAACTTGGCAAATGTTACCACAGTTGTTTCTCTTCTGTTTGATAGATCCCTTGTATATAGGATAGGGCCTAGCACGCTGCCTTGTGGAACACCTGGGTTTATTTTCTTCAAGAATATTCATCGCCCTGTCTTACCCTAAAATATCGGTCAGAGAAATACGATTTTAATAGTAGGTAGAATTCTTCTGAAAGATCCATATGCATTTTAAATTCTAGTCCTCGATACCAGACTTTATCAAAAGCCTGCACTACTTCTAAACAAACAGCCAAGCAAACTTTCTTTTCCTCAAGCGTCTTCTCGATCACTTGAGAAATTCTATGCACCTGTTCAACGTGGAATGCCGCTGTCTAAACCCGAACTGGTGATCCGCTAGTAGACTTCTCTCCTCTAATAGTGGCTTCAATCTCTTCAAAAACAGCTTTTCAAGTTTCGAGATTACTGGCAACAATGTAATTGGTCTATACGAATTAGTGTCAGTCGTTTTGTTAGGCTTAAAATCATTATAACCTCGGCCACTTTCCACAGAATTGGTACATACTTCAGCCTGAATGCAACGTTTATAAGGTGTAATAATTTTCTCTGGGCTTTTTTCGGCAGTTCTTTTATTGTTTGCACTGTCACTAAGTCATACCCTGTTGCTTATTTCAGTCTTACATTGTTTTTTATCTCCCCTTTTAATTCTTAGTGTGTTACCTTTTTTATATTTCTTTCATCCACTTTTTGGCTCTTGGAAGTATTTTCTACTTCTGCCTGTTGAGGTAGTGATTGAAAGTAGTGGTCTCTTCAAGATAGTCTACAAAAAGGACTGATTTTTCCTTATTGCTTTTTTTCCACGTTCCATCTGGCATCCTGATAGGCGGTAATTGGGTGTTTGGCCTCTTAAATGCTTTGTAGTTTTAAATGAGTGCACTGTTCAACGATGTTTCCAGCGGTTTCGTGACGGGGAGTTGAGCCTTAAATACAAAAAGGCCGTGGAAGAAGTTCTGCCTCTGATGACGGTGTTCCCGGAACAAGAAAATCCCGGAACAACTGTCCGAGGTTAGGGCATGGAAACTCGAAGTCAAAAAATCAACCGTCGATGACGATCTTATGGTAATTGGAAAGGTGGTAAAACTTGAAAGTAGACAGAACTGTTTGCATATTTGTCTTAAAGGTCTGTCTCTCGAAATCTCTGGAACCACCATTGAACAGTGCATTCGCTTATACTGTTTTCACTTCAGACCGTTTGGAGCTTTTCAGTTTGAGCCCTATTCCGGCCGATGTTTGGCTCGTAAAACACAATTATGCGATATTCGTGCTTTGACATCTTAATAAACACTGAATTATTTCCAAGTAGCAAAATGTTATAGACAAACATTTTTGTTTGAAAGATGATTAATAAGTGTTTACATTTATATATGCCAAATGTCCAAGAAGTAGGTATTAAACCTTAAATTCCTTAATTATTTTGCGGACAACTCAATATATGTATATATATATATATATATATATATATATATATATATATATATATATATATATATATAGGGAGGGAGAGAGAGGGGGTGTGAGAGGGAGGGAGAGTGAGTGAGTGATAGAGAAAGGGGGTAGGAAGAGGGAAAGAGAGGGTGAAGAAGAGGGAGAGGAAGTGAGAGAGAGTAAATGATGGAGAGAGGGGGAGAGAGAGGGAGTGAGTTTTGGGGGGGTTAATTACAGTAAATATTAAGAAAAATAACATTACATACTTAAAATAATGACAAATTCCACCATTACTGCCCTCATTCGTATACAATTAAAACGACAACTTAACAAAAAGCAATTTAAGAAACGAGAGAACTAGTGTCCATAGGAGCAGAAAATCACTGGTCGCTTTGATCCTTCGAATGGAAAATCAGATATAAATTTTCAGGTTCCTACTTCACAGAGACAAAACTGAGATCAGTTAACTGTTAACCGAATCAGGCCATCTTTTTGTTCTCTCGAAATGAAATAAGGCTCAGATAGTTCGAAATTAATTGTTAAAACATTTTAAGCTCCTTTAAATAATTTAAAATAATTTTAATCTGAGAAATTAATGAACTAGATTAAATCTAGCTTTTATATAGATTGTATGATGAGTTCTAGAGAAAAATAAGAATTTGTTTCTGTGAAAAAAACTATACTACGAAATGTTTCATGCTCCAAGAAGAATTAAAATGCCAACTTATTCTTGAATAGATGGTGACATTATTTTGGAATTAGTAAAATATATGGCGAAACTACTTCTATTACCTTCTGTAGTAACAAGCATTGCCAAAAAAAAATCTGAATAATAATAGGTTGAGGAATCTGTATTAGTTTAATTTGAATATTTTCATACTCAGAAGAATTTATGGTGTCTGTCCTCATTGATTCTTCATATTAGACTGAAATGACAAGAAACCGCTCGTCGTTTCAGGCTACTTCAACACTTCCCTTATCCAATCCTTACAAACGTAAATCCTTCGTAAAATCCTCAATGCTTCTTAGTTGGTTACGAAAGTCGTCTATAATGTCCTCGATGTCCCATGTGTTGATTTGGCCTGAAGCCGATATTAGTCCGTTCGTGACAAACTTCATTCCAACTTAAACCCTCTTCCAACCATTCCATCATGGCAAACTCTTCAATTCCTAATAATCCTCCGAGGCGTCTTAAAAAAAGCTCACACTGTTTTAAGTTGAATTTGTTATTTGTTCTAGTTTCTCAACTTGCCTTTATTTCAAGCCTTTATACATCTTTCATTCTAATTATTATTATACAGTAAATGCTATAAACAAATAAAAATATATGAAAAGTCATATTCATCAGTTTTGCAAGACATAGGGCCTAGAAACGATACAGTATCCACCATGTACTGAAACACAGACCGTTTGTGATTTGTAATTGAACATTTTTTTTTATTTATATACTGACTGAACCCAATGGAACAACTTCATCAGATCCATACACCAGATTTTTTAATAAAATTATTAATTTTAATTTAAAATGTTTGATTGTGCCTCACCTAAGCAGGGTTTAAGTACATCATCCTATAGCCAATACAAAAGTTTATACCTAATTTTACCCCGGGGTTCGAGTTCTTATATAGTTTATTCCAGAGATTAAATTTTATCACGCAGTCGGACCATTATTAGATTTATTAAAAAATAATAACAGCACTTTCTTATAGACATTATTGGCACTACAAGGCCGAAGTTTACGGCTAAATTGATACTTATATCGATAAAAGTGCCTCCCAACTTGAGCAAAAAACACTTCTAGGCTTTTACGCCCCTACAGCTGGGTGTTAGAAGTTTTCTCATTTCACCAGGCCAAAGAGAAAACGAATCGAACCGAGATTTTTTTCTTTTTTTCTCTTTTTTTTCAGTAATCATCAACTAGTTGGAAATTCTGTCGGGAAGGAAGCAGAAGTTAGAAAGAAAGGTACAAAGTAAGAATTCGCCTAGAGGGAATAAAAATATATTTGCAATGGTGGAGATAGCAAGCAGCTAGACTAAGAAAGAGATTTAGTCCGATTCCTCTTGAGTTTATATACATATATATAATCGCACGGAGCCGATTCTTAGATAACTCATGCGTCAATAAATTCAAATAATTATTATTTTTCATGTCTTAGTAAAATTTAGAGCTAGAAATAAAAAAAAATTTACAATAATTTTCCCGTATTTTAGAGAGTTAAGACTTTGTTTTGTTTTTTCAGTTATATACTAATAATAATTATAGGTTTGTTGAGTGTTGCTGATTTGGTGAGCAGATAAATTAATTAATCTCTTGTTTGCCATCGAGATCAACAGACCCTTCTAGGGCTCACCCAGCCTCTGTAAAGTGGACACCCTTAATTAGAGAAAAAATAGGACGGTTGAGCTTAATGTCGGAAAATATACCGCCCTGCACAGCCGTTATTCTATGATTACTACCGTGGTTGTACAGAGATTTGGTATCTTTAAAAAATTTAATTTTAATTTTTCTTTAAAAATACGAGTTGTTCCCTTTAAAATTATTATTAATCATGGAATACAGAAAACGAATGAACAATAAAAAAGAAAAATCATGAAAATATAAATTTAAATATTTTACGTGATAATTTGCTACGATTTATTTCTTTAAAAACCACTCACTGTTAATTTATAATGTCAAAAGTTAAGTAGGTATTTTTTAATACAATCATAAAATAGCCAACTAATACTCATCAATATACAATAAAATACTCATTTTATTTGTAATGTTATTATGTATACAATGTTTCACTAATTAAAACATAGAATAAAAAAATATTTTTATAGAAATGAAATAATTAGAGCTATTGACAGGAGAGGCCTGGACTGGAGAAGGAGAAAGTTGTTGGTTCAGGATCGAGGCTTATGGATCAAGCTCTCTAAGCAGGCTCCTCACACTGCTTAAAGCGGTAGAGAGGAAGAGATTAAGCGAGTAAGAATAACATGATAACACTTTTTTTTTTACTTTTTTAATATCAGACTGAGTCTTTGTCTATTATTTAAAGTATGCATACAAAAATAAATAAATACCATTTCTTATTAATAATCAAAAGTGATTTTTTTAAAATGTTAGCAAAAGAGATTTTGGATGGAACAGCTTTAAAATAATTAAAGTCTGCTTCTAGTTGCACAGGGACACAGCTTAAGCGGATTATTCTGTCTGCTCTCCTTCCTATTCTCAATATTTTGGTTTTATCAACATTTATCTTCATGTTGATTTTTCTTAGTTCCCCCTAAAGGACTCGGAGCCGAATGGTATTGTCGAATACTACCAAATCATCGGCGAAAGCGAGCAGTGTGAAGGATGTGGGTCCTAAGTTTCTATAACCCAGATGGTAAGGCCTCATTTTCAGTTTTGATTCAGTCTTCTAAGAGTAGAATCCAATACTATGATGAATAGCAATGGGCTGAGACTGCACCCCTGTCTAATACCTTGAGTGGTCAGGAATTCCTTTGACTTGTGATTGCATGTCCTGACGACATTCCTCTGTTCGCTATACAGACTCAAAATTGCCTTTCTTAGATCCATTCCAATTCCTTTTTCCTCTAATGCATATATTAAGTCTTGCTTTTTGATTTTATCAAAGGATTTAAATAAGTCCACGAAGCAGGTATAGACTTCTTTATCCTTCTTTATTATCTTCTCGGACATCTGTCTCAATGTGAAGATTAAGTCCTGTGTGCTTATATTCCTTCTAAAGCCATATTGCTCCTCAACCAGCACTGGTTCCACGATTGCCCTAAGCCACCTTTCTAGGATCCTGGAGTAAAATGGTATTCTTATGGTTGCTAATTAATGTTAACTTAATTAAATAATAATTAAAACAATAAAATGGATATTTTGAGATGAAATAACTTGATGAGCCTTTTTCGTGTGTTGATATGAGATACTTCATTTCGAACCCCTGAGCTTAATTTACCTTTATACGACTTGAAGGTTATTCATATTAAGTTATCTTGTCAGTGCAAGCAACCTCTTGTCAGTTATTCCTGACAGCAGCAAAATATTTTTTTAGAATTATAAAACAAATTTATTAATTTTGATTTATTATAATGAATAAACGGTAGATAAATCTGTTTAAACATAACATCTCCACGACCTTAATGGATGTGAATAATCGGTCATTTTTAAGTAATAAATTGCCACGGCTAATAATTTAAATCCATTCATCAAATATTCTTCTGGTTTGGACCGAGTCGTCAGTTCTTTGCCGAAGTTTCGCTAGAACTAGAACTAGAACTAGCTTCCTCAGGGCTTAATCTAAGACTGAAAATGTCCTTCTATTCTTCGGTATTTATTCCTGTACGGGTCCGGGAACGGAGCCTATTCTTCTAGTAATCTGATTGGGTGGGCTTCGACTGGGTGGTATTTTACTGTACAGAATAATCAGGTTTCTTATTTTTTACGCTATCGATTGTAATAGATTGTTAAAATAAATTTAAATTAAAATAATTTTTAATAATTCTCTTTTTTTGTAAAAGAAAGATCTTACGTGCTTCGGATCTTTTGTTGTGCATTTTGCATTGATTTTTGTATCCATTACTCGAGAAACGTTCCGGGGAAAAAAATCTCATCAGCAATTGGTGATTATGTGAATATAAATTTGAGTGGTTATTTAGAAAATACACACATCATTATTTCCCTAACACGACCTTAATGAGATGCTTTTGACTCTGGTATTAACTAAACAGCAATAATCCCCTTCAACCGATCTCCAATAATCTCCGACGTTCGCAAATATTTGTATTCGAATACATTTGCTTTCACGCTAAATATAATATTTGAGCCATATGTATGCTGTAGCTGTAGAGTGGGTCATTAAAATTTCCCAAAAACTCTTTATTTTCTATCGTCTCTTCATATTTGTTTATCATCTACGATTGGTGATCGGTGTACTAAACTTTGTTAAAGTGTACTGTGCTTAACGAACTCACAGTCCGAACTTATGAATAAAAATTGAAGTTACAAGACCGCAAAGTGGATTCAAAGACTGGCATGTGGCCCTGAAATAAAATGGAGTAAAAATTCCTTCGTTTTGCCGCCCTCTGGAAAGGACATAAAAAGTGGTCCGGTGACCCTCATTAGTATATATTAGTAATACTGACGTATTGAATACTAACGTTTCAGGCATTCTTCAGGTCCAAATAGAGTTAGAAATATTAAAAATAAATATCATTACATTATAGTCATAGGAATATAATATAACTAGCTTTTGCCCGCGGCTTCGCTCGCACGGAATTTGGTCTGCCACATAATGTTTCTTGACAGATCATTTTAAATAAATATTTTTTTTAACTATAAGTTACTCGTACATCCGAAATTTCAGATGTCTAACTTCAAAACTTACGGATTCCATACAATCATTGAACCCCTATTATATCAAGGGGGGAACCCATGAGGGTGGAAATGTCCAAATTTCTTTCTTAAATTATACAAAGAACCTATCTGCAAATTTCAAGATGCTAAGTTCCTGAGTTCCAAAGTTTCCGCGCTTCCTATAGCCTATGTGTTATTCTGATGTATAACCTATATCACTGTAAAGTTTCATCCAAATCCGTTCGGTAGTTTTTGCGCGAAAGAGATACAAACATACAAACTTTCCAACTTTAGTAGGATGCATACAGTAATAAATAACACTATAGTAATAAACAAGTATGCGGGTTCATAGCACAGCTAGTGGCCACAGGGTATTTAATAGGAAATAAAAAATCTTGGTTTCGCCATCCATCGGAGGGAATGTAAAATGGATGTCCCAAGTCAGTGTGATGTCAGGTTCTCGTTAAAGATAAAATATAAATTATTATAAATTTAAATAGTTAAATGAATAAACAACAATAATGAAATCGCAAGATTCGACTTGTAACGAAATCGCTTTGAATATTTCTTTATTTATATTAATTATGGGAGCGGAGTAGCTCAGTAGTAGAGCACTGAGTTGCCGTCCGAAAGGTCTTAGGTTCGAATCCGGGTGTGGCATATTCAATCTGTTAACACCCGAGGATTGGTGTGGGACACTCCTGGGGCTCACCTAGGCTCTACAAAATGGGCACTCTTAATTGGGGAAAAACCTTGCTGTTGATCGAGAGCCGCTAATAACCGTCGTCCAAGACCCAGTACACTTCCACGTACCGATCCTAAGACCCTTCATTGGTTGTACAGATATTCTTACATTAAATAGAACGTAAAAGCAAAAGTTGTCAACGTAATTAGAACCGTTGACCTATTGTATTAATGAAATTTGGATTGCAAACTAAGCAATCCAGAGAAAATAAACTAAGAGCGGTGCAGCTCAGTATGTTGGGTGGTGAGTTGATATACCAAAGATCTCGTTTTCAAATCCAGCTATATCGTTATAATTTATTCAGCTATATCAGATAAATTTCTTTAATGCCAGGGATGGATCTACAAATCGTCCTTGGGAAAGTCCAGCCTGTATAATGTGTGTACCCTTAATTAGAGAAAAACCTTATGGTTGAGGGTGGTTTCGGACAAATCAACTCTCTAATAACCTTCCATTGCCGGATTTGATAGGGGCCATGGGGACCATGGCCCCCCTAGAGTTCTCATTTGTTGATATTGACCTGAATTTTAGTTGGTTTTCAACAAGTAAAAACACGTCTTACACATCATAATTATTCATTGCATCGAATGTTTTCTCAATGGGTGCAGCCAAAATCGGCGATTCCGAACCCTTTTATGTTTTTCAATCACATATAGATAGCTACCGCTTTGATCAAGGAGCTTATTTTATCCATGTTATTGTTTTCTGGCCTCAGTTGTCTTGAATTAAAAATTGATATTTTATGTATCTTCATGCATATATATATCGTATACATTGAAAACAAATTCACATTGACCGATGGCTCCCCCCTGAAAATTCTCCTAGATCCGCCAGTGTAACCGTCGTCCTTGAAACGGTGCAGTCTCTAACATGTACTGAAACCAGGGCACTTCATGGGTTGTAATTGTACAGAAAAAGGTTGTATCCACTAAACTATCGAATACGCTGCTAGAAAGGAAGTTTTTATAGAAAACTGCGTTGCATTTTTAATTAACATCAGAGTGTGATGCGAATATTATATTCAAACCAGTGCATCTCCTAGTTCTAGTTGCGCCCTTTTACGTCTGGTTTTCCTCCACAGTTTAAAAGACCACGGGAGCCCTTAAGGATTCCCTCCGTGGTAACATTTCCAGGAGGTAATTAGTGAGCTAGCTCTTTAAGGACTGAAATAAACTAGTACGTGCTGGAAGATCTCGAAAAGACCTCATCCGGTGGAGGTAATCGTCAAAAGGACAGTTCCTCTGTCTCGTCTAATCCTAACATGCAGTCCTTTTTTCTATGTAGATTCTCTTTTTTCCTTTTTTTTTCTTCTTTTTTTTCCCTTGTCTAGAAACTATTTCGCTTATTCTGCGATTGCCGGAGGAGATTCTCTTTTGTTAATTTTCTTAAAAAGAACTTTACACATGACATCCCCCAGTAATATTAAAAAAAATAACTAAAAAAAATAATAATAACAATATAATCATAAGGGAGCAACACCGGCGACGAATTAGGGATTACTGGGCAAATTTCTAGAGGAAAAAAGACAGTTGAAATGATGAGGTTCTTAGTAGGCCAATACGAAAAAAAATATAGTATAGTTTTTGAAGCGTTCATAATAAAAAAATCGACTTTTTTCACTAGTGTAATCAGGCATTTTTGTAAAAAAGTCTCTGCTGCATTATTTTTCATTTGTTTATTTACAGCCTGGCAGGTGGTTTTAGATGGAGTGAAAAATCCATAGTTATACCGTTGTTCGGATGGGATTATTAGTAATCAACCAGTCCTTGGTATTGTACAGTATTTACATTTTTTTAAAATTGATATTTGTAATATTATTAGTTAAATAATAAAAAAATAGAACAGACGGATGAAGAATCCCACTACAACTGACAACAATTAATGGAACTATTTAAAAGTCTAAAAAAACGTTAATTAATTTCGCCTACCCACCAACTAATAAAATTATAAATAAATAAAAAGGCATCACGAACCCGAAGGCTCGATGCCGATACACCAATCTCTGCTTAGAAACATATGTCCACGGACCACTACCCAAACCAATATCCGCCAGATCACTATTAACGCAATCCCCCACCCACGCCTCCGTCTATCTCTCAGACGCTTCCCAATCGGTACAGTGCTTATAAAATTTTTAAAAATTTATTAACCGGATGTATGCTTCGCAATTCCGCGTTTTGTAATCACCTGAATTCTCCAGTGATCTCATATTTTTTTGAACCGAATATTCTGCGCAACACTTTATTTTCGAATTTATGTTCACCCTTCAACGTTTGCGGCCACGCTTCACATCCGTCAAGAAGTTTTGGAAGCATGATGGTTTTATAAATTCTGATTTTTAGATTTCGGGACGCGGCCTTAGTATCGATAAGACCAAATAACAACAAGCATTTCCTAGTATTAATCGCACCTTTATTTCTAGTTATCATAGACCTTGAGTACTTAAACTTCTTGGCATGTTTAAACTTACTCCCTCCTAAAACAATGTCTCCAAAGTCTCCCCCCTATCTGCTCCCAACCATATTCTCGTACTTAATCTTATCCGAATTTACTTCCAGCCCTATTTCCTTACCTGCATTTATCAACGTTTCTGTATTTATTGTTATATAGTTTCCGCATCTAATGATACAAGTATTAATTAATACAATTAACAAGTAGTATTAATTATCGTTAAGTGAAGAAATCTATCCTCCTTATCCTCTATCTCTTCTACTTCGTAACTGAAAATTTATTGTTTGATCGAGTTCGTTATTCCATTGTTAACATAAACTCAAATAAGTCCGCTTCTTTAACGAGATTAGGATGAAATACAGCGAAAGGGGTTGAATTACATATTTTATTAAAGGGCCAAGGACAGAGGAACTTCAAATCTTGATGAACGAGGGTCGACCCTAGGATAGGTCATTACCTTAGGCATATTTCCGCCCTGGACCAGTTGGGCCCAAATCTTATATTCAGGAGAAAACGTTTACGCCTGTTCATGAATACAAATCCTTTTCTTAATTTTGAATGTTAACAAGCAATGAAACGCGGAAGCTTATTTAGTTTTTCTTACGGGGATAAAGTCGTTTATGGACATGAGCATTGCATATTGAATCAAGTTATTTTCGCTTCTTAACTTACGAGTACTTCGTGTAGTCATCTATCATAGTGTGTTTTTTTTAATTGGTTTATATCTAAGTTTTTTATTAATTAAGTTGTGAAAGTTGCTAAAAATCTATAATAGGGGCAACATGTGGTCTTATGGTTAGCACAAGACTATTAAATCTCAGATCACGGGTTCGTAGTCCGGCAGGTGCCCCCACGATTGTTTAAACGGAGTTAACAGTAAAAAATCCTAGTTATGGACTACTACCCAAACCAAAATCCGCCTGATCACACTTGGTGCGATCTTCTCACCAACGCCTTGTCTACCCCTCAGACCCTTACTAGTCGTCACAGCTTTGTCAACTTTTTAGGAATTTTTCGTTGCCATGCCCAGCAATTTCATAAGGCCATCTCGATCTTCGTGACTTAATCATAATTTTTGATCTACATAATAATTTATATTTCAATGTCATTAAATGATTTCTAAATTTCCGATTGAAACGTAATGAAAAAAATTATCAGGGAAACTTTAAAAAAAAAAAATTTCTTTAAATACTATAAGAGGCAGTAGTATGATGAGCGCACATGTTCATTGTTTAAATCTACAATAAACTATTGAATTATTTTTTATTATTTCATTACAGAAAAACAATCCTTTATATTCGTTAATACATTCATTATTTAATTAATAGCCAACTGTTAACCTTTGATTCCCTTTATAAGCTCCGAAGAAGACCTTCAATGTGGGTCGAAACGTTGGATTAAAAGAAAATAGTTCTCCATATTTAATAGAATTTTCCATTAACCACTTTCCTCCTTAGTTGTAAATGTCAAATAATACAATTCAAGATAAAATCTTTATTATGTACATTCTTTCTATATATAAATTAAACTGATTAATATCTTCATTCTTTTTATTAAAATTCATCTTTATCTTCTTCCTAGCTACAGTTCTAGAGTTCTGTAACCGTGCCTTCACTGAATGACCGTGGTTGAATCTCTCGTGGTTGCTTGCTTCCTGAACTAGAAGTTTGTGTAGTCTCACTTCCCCAGTTGGAAAGTCGGCCATATCCTAATCTGAAGACCTCAAGTTTCTGTCATGGACCGAAAACCTAACCAATTGCGACCAAGCGACAAACTGCGGAACAGATAGCTTACGTTCTGAAATAAAGTTGAGAACTGAAGTCTACTATTCTACTCTAAATTTTGGAAATATTAAAAACGTACACTTGATATGAAACGACCCAATGTATAATTCCGAATCCTACTAGGCAATATGTTTTGCTTATTGGAGGTTTTGAGGCAAGGTAGTAGACAATTAATTAATTTCGAGACCTATGCTATCTATAATATCTTATTGATAATTAATGTTGCTGTACTAAGCAAGTTTTGGTAAGAACGGGGTGGGGAGGCTAATCAAAACGCACATGAGAGCTATACCCCAATACCCCAGATCGATCTGGTGATCCTCGGCTGAGATCTGATGATCCCATGATTAACTGCACCTGAAGACCGCCTAGAGCCAGGTTCTGATTACTGGAGGACTGTTTGCTTATACAGTCTCATTGATTTGGTACATATTCCTCTATCCTATCATGATCAAGTGTATATAGCGGGGACAGTGATCTGGTAAACTCATCATGTATTGGGTAGTAACATCTTATTCAGTAAATAAGTTGTTATTGTATTCAATAAATAGAAAAACTGGTATATCTCATATACATACAAAAGAACTATACGACATAACTCAAAACCTCCTATACCCATGATCTCAGATTCACAGCCCGGTATGTGGCCTTAGATTTTTTTAAGGGAGAAAATAATCAATATTTCCATCATTGGGATGAACGTAAAATGGAGGTCTCAGGCCTATGGGGGTTCGGGTATTCATTAAATATCCCTATCCTAATTATGACAAAAGTTAGGAACGCGTTTTGTGAAGAAGTTTAGGAATGTCTTTTTAATTACCAGATTTGTATTCAACGCATCGCTCCTTCAAAAGAACAACGATCTAGATCATTTTCAGTAACAATTGTATTTGTTGAAGGTTTTTAATTCAGAAACGACATATCTGATATTCCATTTGTTGAAGGTTTTTAATTCAGAAACGACATATCTGATATTCCATTCTTTGAAGGTTTTTAATTCAGAAACGACATATCTGATATTCATTTGTTGAAGGTTTTTAATTCAGAAACGACATATCTGATATTCATTTGTTGAAGGTTTTTAATTCAGAAACGACATATCTGATATTCCATTTGCTACATGTTTTTTCAATAAAGTCAGATTTCATCATTTAAGTTATTGCGTGCCTATTTAGTTCTGTTTGTTTCCTTATGTATTAAACGTCACTTTATACTGACGTTATGACATATGCTGATTTAGAAAATCTTTTTGCTCGGGTCTTCGAAAAAACAACGTTCAAAATTCTAAGAAAAATGTAAAAGTTCCTTGGTTTGTTTCAAATCAGACTGTACACAACGACATGAACACCTGTAAAATCCCCCTGTTTGTTTGTTTATTTTACGTCATTTCATGTGGTTAAGGCTATTCCAGATTTTTCCTATCCAGATTTAATTAGAATAACGATTAATTACTCTATACCGCACAATCAGACTTATGGCTAATACCCGTAAATACTGCTAACACTTCAGTATGCGGCATAAGTTTGGTGCTTTAATGATAAGTAAAAGTATTTTTGACTGGAAAGGTTGTATTCGTCTGTTTATTTCCGTGAGTCTGTCTAATGATGCCGTGAATTTGTAATGCATAGATCCAAACTGTTTTTGGATACTTTTTTCTAGTTTTTAATTCGGATTTTTTTTCCTGAATAGAGAATATATTCAATTCAGTTTAAGATTTACTGACAGGAATTTTTTCTTAACACGAGGATCCCAATTTCATACTCTAAATGTAAGTCATAGGTATAATCTTCTCTCTGTGAGACGGTTGAGATATTAAGGCAAATTGTAGGACAAGTTTCATGTTTAAAAGTAAAAGTAATGTCCTGTGTCTTTTTTCGGTTCTTCCTGAATCTCCGATGGTTGGCACCTCTTCAACATTTGTTAGTTATGTTGTATGTTTAGTGAGACCTGTATAGATCTTGATGTTTGGTGGTTATGGCATTGGTAGCGAAGGTTGCTGTCAGTATGTCAGGACTTTGTGGAATGTCGTGGCAGTATGTTATGTACAATAGCGGTACGAGTATTGATCCCTGAGACACACCAGTTAGTATTGGTCTGATTGAAGATAGCTCTGAGGTCATTTAGACTCAAAAAATCTGCTGAGCCCTGTTCGACTGTTGAATGTCTGCGAGAAATGAGAGAAGGTTTAAATAATATTTATGTGATAGTACAATCTTGAGTTTAATAAAACTGCAAGAAGGCGTTGACAATTTGGGCGACATTCGATAACAATTTATTTGGACAAAACTTCTGCTCTAGGGCAGTCGATGTGTACAAAGTTATTCTGTATAATTGTGTGTGATTTCTAAAAACAGAATTGATGGCGAGGAATTATATTTTTGTTTTAACTTTTATAATCGGTGAAGAAATTATTAAGTTACTTTCCACTAAATCAATTCACGACCGTACGTAGGGAATATATATTATTCCAAAATATGAAAATTATTTAGTTTTATAACAATCGTCTATAATTCCTGTGAGATCTAGGTGCTTCCTTAGGGCTCTATAATGTGAGTACTTTTAATCAGAAGTAAAAACCTGTCGGTTGAATGTGATCTTGGTTAAATTCCCAACTTGCTTATCCGTCGACAAGTATATAGGTAACTATCGTATAGTGATCCCTACTTTGGCTATAACGGTGCAAGTTTAAAAAAAGATTATTAAATAAATTATTTTATTAATTAGTTTTTTATGTTTATATTTTCCTACTCAACATCCGTATTCGTCTAATAATACATCTACTTATCCCTCCTACTATTATGCATTAGAGTTATCGGTACGATAAAAAGTTATTTTATTTTTAATACATACGCATTTGTTGCATCATTTAATTCAAGAATAAATATTTTTAAAAGGCGGCCTATGGTGTAGTGTTTAGCATAACAACATAATAATAATAATAATAAATTCTTTATTTATTCTGGGACAAGTCCCTTTAGAATAACATAATTGTACATTATTGTGGGCTGTAGAGCCTTAGAGTACAAAGAGAAAATAAAAAACAAGCCGAAAAGTCAATCTATAAAGCTGATTAAATAATATTAAATAAAAAAATAGCTTCTTATGATAATGAAAAAAATGATGATGTCACATTACTTCACATTAAAAATAAAAATAAAAATGAATAAACAAAATAAATAATATTCTATCGATAACACAAGGGAACAACATTTTTGTTGCATGAAATATTTTGACTAATATTCTACTTCCTCGAGGTGCTGATTTAAGATCTGAAGTCAGTTTGTTTGTATCAGCTTTACTTTTGGGGTTATAATTATAAACTGTTTTTTAAGATGAAAATATTTTTTATTAAGAAAACTATTAAAAAAATTACCACTACATATCAAAAAATTTTCTTTTGTAAGATTTTCTGGCTTGTCCATATAATCTTTTTCCGGGATGGACCGTGTGGTGTTGGTTTTGTTTGCCAAGCTTTCGCTCATCGTGTTGTGAGCTTCCTCAGGGCTAGTCAGTGAATGAAGAGCGGATAGTGGAGTGAGGGTGTATATAACTAGTGGTGGGGGGGTCTCGGTCGAAGTCTGCCTTCCCATTGGCCCGCTTGTATCGAGTCCGTGGGCTGTGTTGTGTTCGGGTGGGTTCGTGTGTGTTCGGTATTGTCGTATGTGTGTGGATGGTAGGTTGATGTGTTGGTCTTTTGTTTTATGGCAGGGTACCAGTTTTTGCTGAGTTTGTAACCGTCTTCCTTATTGAAATTATTGGGTTCTTTAATAATTTCAATGGCTTCTCTAATGGTGCGGAGGTGATAATTATTTTCTTTAACCAGTGCGGTTGTGTTTTCGAAAGGTATGTGGTGGTTGGTGTTGTAGAAGTGTTCTGCTACAGCCGATTTTTCCGTCTTAAAGTTTTTGACACTAGATATGTGTTCTTTTAACCTTCTTTCAATGGTCCTTCCGGTTTGTCCAATGTAGACCTTGCCACAGGAACAGGGTATGCTATAGATGCCTGGAGTACGTAGTCCTAACTTGTCTTTGGGTTTCGGTAGGATGTGAGCTATTGTTTTGTCTGTGGAGAATGTGGTCTTGATGTCGTGGTTCTTTAGAATCCTGGCGATCTTTTCTGAGGTGCCTTTGATGTAAGGAATGGTTGTCTGGTTTTTAGGTTCGTTGTCGGTTTCGTTCTTGTCTTGTTTTTTTAGTTTTCTCTTGCGTTCTACTCGTTTAATAGTCTCTTTGTCGTATCCGTTTTTTAGGAAGGCTGTTCTCAAGTGCCTCTTTTCTTTAGAGAGCTGTGACGGTTCAGCTATCATTTCAGCTCTGTTGAGTAGAGTGTTGATGATTCCTTCCTTTTGAGACGGATGGTGGTGTGATGTGGCATGAAGGTATCTGTCTGTATGAGTAGGTTTACGGTAAACGGTGTGTCCAAGGTGGTTTCCCTTCTTCTCGACCAGGACGTCTAGGAAGGGAAGTTTCCCATCCTTCTCCAGCTCCATGGTGAATTGTATGTTAGGGTGGATGCTGTTTAGGTGGAGTAAGAATCTGTCCAATGCATCTTTTCCGTGCTTCCAGATGGCGAAGGTGTCGTCCACGTATCTGAACCAATATTCAGGTTTTTGGGTTGCGGTGGAGAGTGCCTTCTGTTCAAAATGTTCCATGTACAGGTCTGCTGCCGGTGAGCTCAATGAAGATCCCATGGCTGTGCCTTCCATTTGCTTATAGTACTGTCCATTGAACAGGAAATATGTTTCTTTCATGCATATCTCCGTCAGTCGGTACTCTTCTTCGCTCAGAAGATTTTTCATAAGGTTCAGGGCTTCATCGGTAGGGACCTTGGTGAAGAGCGACTTGACGTCACACTGGCAAAACACAACACAACATCCGCAACTCCAAACAATTCATAGACATAATCAAAACCATTCATATAAACGAAGACGACATCCTAGTAAGCTTCGACGTCAAGTCGCTCTTCACCAAGGTCCCTACCGATGAAGCCCTGAACCTTATGAAAAATCTTCTGAGCGAAGAAGAGTACCGACTGACGGAGATATGCATGAAAGAAACATATTTCCTGTTCAATGGACAGTACTATAAGCAAATGGAAGGCACAGCCATGGGATCTTCATTGAGCTCACCGGCAGCAGACCTGTACATGGAACATTTTGAACAGAAGGCACTCTCCACCGCAACCCAAAAACCTGAATATTGGTTCAGATACGTGGACGACACCTTCGCCATCTGGAAGCACGGAAAAGATGCACTGGACAGATTCTTACTCCACCTAAACAGCATCCACCCTAACATACAATTCACCATGGAGCTGGAGAAGGATGGGAAACTTCCCTTCCTAGACGTCCTGGTCGAGAAGAAGGGAAACCACCTTGGACACACCGTTTACCGTAAACCTACTCATACAGACAGATACCTTCATGCCACATCACACCACCATCCGTCTCAAAAGGAAGGAATCATCAACACTCTACTCAACAGAGCTGAAATGATAGCTGAACCGTCACAGCTCTCTAAAGAAAAGAGGCACTTGAGAACAGCCTTCCTAAAAAACGGATACGACAAAGAGACTATTAAACGAGTAGAACGCAAGAGAAAACTAAAAAAACAAGACAAGAACGAAACCGACAACGAACCTAAAAACCAGACAACCATTCCTTACATCAAAGGCACCTCAGAAAAGATCGCCAGGATTCTAAAGAACCACGACATCAAGACCACATTCTCCACAGACAAAACAATAGCTCACATCCTACCGAAACCCAAAGACAAGTTAGGACTACGTACTCCAGGCATCTATAGCATACCCTGTTCCTGTGGCAAGGTCTACATTGGACAAACCGGAAGGACCATTGAAAGAAGGTTAAAAGAACACATATCTAGTGTCAAAAACTTTAAGACGGAAAAATCGGCTGTAGCAGAACACTTCTACAACACCAACCACCACATACCTTTCGAAAACACAACCGCACTGGTTAAAGAAAATAATTATCACCTCCGCACCATTAGAGAAGCCATTGAAATTATTAAAGAACCCAATAATTTCAATAAGGAAGACGGTTACAAACTCAGCAAAAACTGGTACCCTGCCATAAAACAAAAGACCAACACATCAACCTACCATCCACACACATACGACAATACCGAACACACACGAACCCATCCGAACACAACACAGCCCACGGACTCGATACAAGCGGGCCAATGGGAAGGCAGACTTCGACCGAGACCCCCCCACCACTAGTTATATACACCCTCACTCCACTATCCGCTCTTCATTCACTGACTAGCCCTGAGGAAGCTCACAACACGATGAGCGAAAGCTTGGCAAACAAAACCAACACCACACGGTCCATCCCGGAAAAAGATTATATGGACAATACCGCAGACCGTGGAAGCCTACGTGAACATTTTCTGGCTTGATTCGGTTCACGGGGGCTGTTTTTAATGCTCCAACAATAGTCCGCCATCATGTGAGCATTCCAGTGACCTTGGTAACGTTCCTCCATAGTTCGAATGTCCTGATGGAACCGTTCCCCTTGTTCTTCACTCAGATCACCAAGATTTTCAGGGAAACGGTCCAAATGGCTGTGGAGGAAGTGTACTTTGATGCTCATATTACAACCAAGCTGCTGGAAGTGTAACAACATTAGTTCAATATGCTCCGCATAGCTTTCTTCCTTTTTGTTTCCCAGAAAATTTTGAGCAGTCCAAACGAATTCATTCCAGGCATTTTTTTCAATATCAGACATGTAACTAATAAAGTTTTCATCCTTTATCAACCTTCTTATTTGGGGACCATCAAAAATTCCATTTTTAATTTTTTCTTGGCTCAAATTAAAGAACTTCTTAGAGATGTATTTATAGCAATCACCACCCTTGTTCAAAGCTTTGACAAATTTTTTCATGAGCCCTAGTTTGATATGCAAAGGTGGCAGTATTATTCGATCCGTGGGCACAAGGGGCTCATTTATTACATTCAGTTGTCCCGGAACCATAGATTGCCTGGAGGGCCAATCTTTTCTAATCCAGTGCTCAGACCTAGCTCTGCTGTCCCATAAACAAATAAAACATGGATATTTTGTATATCCACCTTGTTGTCCAAGAAGAAAATTCACCATTTTTAGATCAACACTTATCATCCACTTTTGTTCGTTGTATTTGATTCTATCCATCACAGAAGCTACAGTAGCATATTCTTCTTTGACTGTAGTTGAATGTGCAATCGGTATCGAACCCAGCTTATTGCCGTTATGCATAAGTACACATTTCAGGCTACGTTTAGAGGAGTCAATAAATAAACGCCATTCATTTGGATCATACTTCTGTACTCCCATTGCTTTCAATAAACCAGGAACATCTGAACAAAAAGCAAAGTCGTCATCTTTAGAAAAGAATGACAGCAATTCTGCCTCTCGGTTACGATAGTATGAAATTCTTGTTTCTGGGGTTAAAAGATTTCTTTGCTTTAATCGAGAAGCTAGAATCTCCGATGTCTTTTTAGAAAGACCAAGATCTCTGATTAATGCATTGAGGTCTTCCTGATTAAAGAGCTGGGGCTCAGAAGTAAAATCAGGGTAAGAATCACTTGTCCGACTTTCATCACTTGAAGAATAGTTTTGTTTTTCTATATCATGATCATTTTGTACAGATGAAGAAGCTTGGGGTACTGGTGCATCGCCAGAGAACAAGACTGGTCGAGTAATAGATAACAAGTTTGGATAAGACCATTTCGACCGGTTATTTTTATTAATTCCATTAATATCAATCACACAAAAATAACAATCATCTTGATGATTATTAGGTTCCCGCCAAATCATTGGTGTTTGATACTTAAAATGGGGTCTTTTCTTATTTGCCCATAATCTCAAAGACTCAACACATGTTTTACATACCATATGAGGGATCCAGTACTTGTCACGGATGTCCAAAGCGAATCCAAAGTAATCAAAATATACCTGTGTTATAAACTCTGACACACTTAGCCTACAATTTTTGAATGTATATTCACCACAAATGTTACAGAAATAGTTTGGATCGTTTCTACAGATATTTCTTAACTTGGACATTGTTATTTAACACAAGAGCACAAACTTTTTCACTAAACAACTCAGTTGAATTGAAGTTTGAATGTGACTAGTACAAATATATGTCTATCAGCTGTTTGCCAAAAACAAAAGGTGCTGGAGAAAAACTGAGGCTAGATTTGTAATCACCAACCTCTAATTAGTAAACAACAGGCCTAAAACTCCATGCAACAAAAAATTAATAAAAATTTGTTCCCTTGTGTAATTTTATGTATGCTCTTCGGGGAACTGGAGGGATATGGGTAGAAAGGGTCTTGGATACTACTATTCATACTACACCCAATATCGCTATAAAATAGTACCCCATACAGCGTATATTTATTAAATGCCTGAGGACATCTAACCTAAAAATCTAATGACACCACTCCTCCCCTTCATATATGGTTTTATGAAGACTTCCCTTAGCGATGTTTGACCATGAGGGTAACGCTCCGTGCCCTATACCCGAGGTGATATCCCCTCTAGCTAAGAGAATGGTAACAAATAGTCGTTGACAAATAACTCTTTTCTCCCCAACTCAGTCATATGACTCAAAACAGGACTCCACCTTCGTGCCGGGTCCCGAATAGAATACATCACCTACTGAGGACTCTCCCAAGCCCTCTACTCTACTTCTTTTTTTTTGTATTTTCTATTGATGAGGAAATGGTTGACCTTAGATATACTGAGAAATACAGGAAATAGCAAAAGGGTCTTGCTAGAATACAATAGTGACAGTACAGTTACTGGGACATTGATGGTACAGGGAGGTGATCGGTCTGAGATCACACTAAGGAGCCAGGTGTTCCCCCAATAAAGGATGCCCACCCACTTTATAGAGGTTGGGTGAGCCTCAGGAGGGACGCCAGATCCCAAAGGATTCATTTTCGGCTGTTAACAGATTAAATAAATTATCTGCCTCCGGATTTGACCAGTATGTCATCAACTTTAGGTTGGGTGACGTCCACAGCCAGTCTATCCTCCCGTAAGTAGTATATTTCCGCAAGAAACCCACATCAAGGCCAAAGATCCTGATGGTCTATAGCACATAAATAATAATAAATAATAATAATTTAGGTTCGGTCAAAAACTAAATTTTGTCTACGTTTCGAGATTTCATTGTCCTCTCATTCATGATCTATAAGAATTTCTATATTTACATTACTATTACATCTAGTACATGAGACAGAACATTTAATTTTCTTTAAATTTAAAACTGGCTTACTATCATTTATAAAAGACATAGATTTTGATAAACTCTAATACATAAGAAGGGCAATTCACTAGTTACATAGTTTTTCATTTTTTAATTATAACTTTTTGTATAAATTTTTATTAAGTACTGTCGCTAATCCTAATGTTCTATATTCATAACTTATCCATTGATGGTTTTAGTTATATTAATTATATTATAAAACCTTATTCTTGCTTAAAATACTAATTTTGTTTCATTTTTGTTCATTTTTATGTTTGTTAAATATTTCTTCTTATTATAATATAATAATTTTATTATATTATAATTTATGGTTACAAATTTAATTTTTATTTTATTCTCACATGTAAATTATCAATTTAGTCAAACTGTAAATTTTTAATTTCTTATATCCTAATATGTATTCTGTAATTATGATACTAAACTGAACTGTAATTATTAAAATCAAATGTAATGACGTGTAATATGCTTATTTAAGCATGGAGTATGTCCTAATATTAGATTACATGGGGTTACCATGGGGGGGGGAAAGAGAAAAAAAAATATTTACATTACTATTTTATGACTATAAACAGGCTTAAACCTGGAGACTGTACTGTCTCTTGTACAACGGCAGTGCAGTTAGGTCATTTGTCCTAGATCACACTCAACCACCAGGATTTCCTTCAATTAAATCTACTTTATAGAGGCTGGGATTTGTCTTCTTATTCATGCGCAAACAGAATACCAATACTCATACCTAGGATTTACGCCAATGTATAGTCATTAAATAGGTTTAATGAGTATACATAGGCTTTAATCTGAACAGTAATGAGCCTTACCTTTTGTATTTTAACTAACATTACACACGATTAATTTTGTTCATCTATATTTACAATTTTATTTATTTTTTCTGTATTAACCACTTCGGATCACGTTGTATCTTCGTTTTTCTTCTGCTGGAGTTTTCTCTGTCTCCAATGTTCTCCCATGCGTTCACTGTCACGTTTCTGTTGGACCTCTGTCCAGCTTCTTCCAATCTTCACTGGTCTTTCTTCATCCTGAAACCATCCCAGATTTTTCACTCTGCTTTCAAATAATCAACTTTTCCAAATCCGCCTTTCCTTGTTTAGTCCAAGTTATCGTGGTATTCTTTATCCGAAAATAATCAATCAAATGTTTGCTTTGTGAATCTGTGCTGAAATGAAATCTCATTGTTAAGTTGTTGTTTTTGTATTAAACTGTATCAGCAACGTTCATTTCGATTGAAATCTGTAAAGCCTTTGAAGGATCCTTAATATGAAAACAATTGTTTTATTTTCTAGACCGTGAAAACCACACCGCACGCTAAGCTCTCTTCAATACACTTAATAAAATTAGCGGGTATCGAACCCGTTCCAGTGTCATTGCGGTCATCAGATCGACTGAGGAGGGCAATAAGGGCGGATCAAAGGGCCGACGCTAAATAGAGAATTAAAGGGCTTTAGGAGCTAATAAATGGGAGATTGCCCCGGCCCTGGTCAAAAGAATCAAATTGAGCGCAACTACATTCGTACCAGAAAGGAGTTCCGCCGGGGTTTTCAGCCGTCCGCCATCTTGGAGGGAAAAAACAATGTAATTACAGGTATTTACATCGGTATTTAAGTACATCACATGGTACTTCGGGAATATTTTATAATTATGGGATTATGCATATTAGCTATTGTTATAAAATTTTCTTGTTCATGAGTTGCGTATCCAGAGGAACTTTTATATTAGCATTCCCATAATCGGCCGATTTTAAAGCGAAGTACTTTGGGTTAACCATAAAATCTTGATAAACCAAATTAAACCAAAAGGAAAATAAAAGTTCGAGTAAGGAAAGAAAATGCGTGAAATATTGGGGCTTCGACTTTACTTGGATCGCGCCATTCGTCTCGAAATTTACAAATCAGAATTAATTAAACAATTATCCTTGCAACTCTTCTTTATAGTTATCTAACGTGGTCAATAACGTTGTAGGATGAACAACGTCTTAAGTTATTCTAAAATGAATTATTACCTGCAATATATTATTAGATCTGAAAACTGGTGAGCGGAGAATTCAGTAAATATAATAATAATAGTAATAGTAGACCGTGCAACAAGGTTGAGATAAGCGTTTTAAGCTGAGACTACTGGGAAACCTCCGAGGTGTTGGTGAAAGACTGCGCTGATACCAGAAGTGTGATCTGGCGGATTTGGATTTCGATAATGGTGTGCGAACTGAATGTTGGGAGCAGGAATAGTGGTATCGGAATCGAGCCTTTGGGATCGCTTAACCTTTTCTTCGTTCATAGGAATGATATAGCTTTCCTCATTCTCAGAATCTCCTGACTTGTTTTTCTCCAAATACTGAATTTTACCTATTTATTCAGAATTCGGGGTGTCGGGGTGAACTGATTCGTAACCAAAAGTTCTGAAAGGATGTGATTTGAATAATACTACGTTGAACCGCTAGGTGTTTATCTCAATTGAAGGTACACGCTTTATTTGTACTGGGTGTGCCCTGGTATGGTCCTTCGATTAGTGAGTGTCGATCATCATCTGTTAACGGAGTGAATATTATCTAGAAAATTCGAAGGTTAGGAAAACAGTGCCTTCCACACTGTGCAATCACTCTTATCTATACAGGCAAAAGAAGAGAAAGAAACGTCCATCAACATGGAAACAAAAAATTACGAAAAGATATTTTTCGTTTTTAATTTTATATTATTATAAAAGCATCCCCAAGCCGGATGGTTTACAGTACATTATAAATTGTAAGCCATACCGTTTACAATGAAAGGCAGAAATAATAGCGGGAGGCGGAGATTTAGATTTCAAGATCCTGTTACTTGCTAATGCCGCCTAATGGGAGGGAGGTACTCAATTACAGGTGAGCACTTGAGAGGACTCTCGAGGCCCTAATTAAAGAAACCTCCGAGTAATTGAGAGCCCTTCACAATCGGATCTTTTCAATATTCATTGCCCCCTCACCGCAACTCTGTCATTCTTCCCTTAATTGCCGGACCTAAGGCTAACCCCAGCCCTTCCATGTGATCACAATGAATTAGGGCCACAATCAAATTTATTTATTTAGGATCTACACAAAAAAAAAATGAATTATTTTTCAAAATAATTATTAGTTTAGGCTTAAAGATAGTCTGGGGGTGCAGTCGAAATAACACTAAATAAGAAAAACTTATTTATTGTAAGTGCCGACGTTTTGACCTACGTTGTAGGCCATCTTCAGGGCAATAAGAGAAAAACAAACATAACGAAACGTTCGGCACTTATAATTGTTTTTCTTATTTAGTGTTATTTTGACTGCACCTCCAGACTATCTGTGTTATATCCCTCACTAGATCTTCCAGTCAACTATTTACCTCTATATCATTAATTATTAGTTCATATCCAAATTTTATACATCTTAAATTCTCTGAGAATTGTAAAATGTTAAACGTAAACGTTAGCTAAGAAGGATAAAGGGTTCTTTAAGGCTATCGAAAATAATCTACTACAGGATTTTGGAGATTATACAAGGCGAAATTGCAGAGAATGCACCCAATATTGAAGTGATAGCGTCACTTTGGTCCAAATGGCCTTTTAAAGTTGTTGGGCTTGGTTACGAACGATTTCCTAAAAATTCGAGTTTACCATTTGGTAAACTTCGAGGGGTAAACCAACGCCTTGGGGGGGATGATTGCGTTAAGAGTGATGTAAGGGATTTCGTTTGTCTGGTTATCTTTGGACAAATGATCATCATGCCATAGACAGTCTATCATTAAACGTCTGAGGAAAACCTTCTATACAGAAGGTAAGGATGAGATATTAGTGGATTCATTACATAGGAGATACTGTACTGTTTCTAAAGCAACGGTTGTGCAGGGAGATGATTTCTCCTAGATCACATTCAACCCTCAGGTCTTGCCTCAAACAAGTACGCACTTCATATTTGGTTGTAACATATGAAATGTCAGTGAAGGTGTAATTTTAAATTATTAGCAAAAAAATTATTTAATAATACTTGCTTAATCAAAATAGAATACTTCACTTTCAATACACTCACCGAACGTGAAACAAGCATTTCTATCCCTGCTCTGTAGAAATTAGGCATGTTTGTTTCTTCATTTAGTGTCACTTTTTGCTGCTATGGCTAATCGGACGATGCTATATTGGGAGTTCTTTTTGCCTATCCAGGTTTAATTAGGATAGGGATTTTTAACGAGTACCCGTTTAACGTTCCTTCCGAAGAACGGCGTAACTAAGTATTTTTTACTCCCTTTAAAAAATCCTAGGGTCACCTGCCGGGCTACGAACCCTCGATCAAGGGTCTAGTAGTTTGTTACGCTAACCACAAGACCACAGGTCGCCACTGTAGAAATTAGGTGTCAAGGAAGAAGCGAAGTCTTCGTGCCTTCCTCACCCACCATATTCTCCAATATTTCTCCAACTGATTTTTACTTTTTCCATTGTTTGGATAGTCTTTAAGAAATTAAAAATTTGACAACGAAAATGCCCCGAAATCGGTCTTCCAAGACTTCGCTTCTTCATTGACACTTAATTTTTACAGAGCGGGGATAAAAATGTTTGTTTCACGTTGGGTGAAGTGTATTGAAAGTGAAGGATTCTATTTTCATTGAAACAAGTATTGTTTAATAATTTTGTTGCTAATAATTTAAATTTACACTTGCTCTGACATTTCATATTTTACAACCCAATAGATGCTGATTGAGTCCCTGTAGGATCTGTAGTCCCCTCAAGATCCACCTGTGGCTATTTAATAGATTAAATAGTAAAAAACATAGCAATCATTAAACATTAAGAGTTAGAGACATTACAACTTCTCCATACATAAATAAGAAACAATGGGTAATAGGTCTTTTCTAATTGACTAGTTACTTAGACACTTTTGGAGACATTTGTCAACCACATTGAAGATCTGCCTTGGGCTAACGGATTAACAAGATTAATAGACCAAGTTTACAAACTTGGTATCACAAAATTAATTACAGTACCAGTTATCTGCTTTGGAGTGGTATTTTACGAAGGAATACATTTACTTTAAACAGTTTATATAAATAAAAGGGAGCGGAGAGGCTCAGAGGTAAAGCGTTGAGTTCCGCAGGTCTCGGGTTCGAATCACAGTTTATTTAATCTTTTAATAGCTGGGAGGAATCCTTAAGGATCGGAGATCCTCTTGGGGCTAATCCAGCCTCTATAAAGTAGGTACCCTTAATTGGGGAAAAACTTGGCGGTTGTGCTCAATCTTTGAGGAATCATCTCACTGACCAAAAGTACTTTCATTGTCATTGAAACAGTTCAGTCTTTACCACGTATTGAACCCAAAATGGATTCATACCTTCATACTAGTAGTGGTGCTGAAATGATAATTACTTGAAACTCTAAGACTGATTATTATATTCCCACCCATAATAAGTGAGGTAAAGTAATCCTGCTAAAAATCACAATGAGATTTTTCTTCACTAATTGCGTAATAAGTTATAATTAATCGGATTTATTATAATTTATAAACTATACATTAATTGTTTATTTAGAATTTATTCTGGAATAAGTACATGCATCAATATAAATAAAAAACTCCCTACATTATATGAATCTTATATGGAATGTCATCAATAGGCTATTATACATTGCAAGGGTATAAAATTGGCAAGAAAGTTAAGCTATGGCCAGATAAATATTTTGTATTTCATAGCTTTTTTAAAATGGTCTGGCACCTTTGTTGCATTTTATATTCCAAAGAAGACTCTGTCTCATGGAAAGAAAGTTTAAAAATTAAAAATTTACAATACTTTCATTCTAGATGAAAACGGAGTAGCTTATTTGCATGGATGCTTTTTCTTATTCGGGCTAAATCCTGAACACAACCGTATTTTCCGAAGTAATATCTTCCTCCTGAGTAAACACCTTCTTGGCGTTGCTACAAGAGCTTGATGACCGATGTCCGGAGCCCGAGCGGCCCGACGTCGCCAGAGCTATTATCCTAAGATAGAGCCAGAATTCTGCTCGTCCATGCTTGAAACAGCAACAGCGGAATCCTCTTGTTTACTCTAAGGACCTGTCTTCCTGGGCTCCTTGCCAGGTCGATGCCTTATCCGCGACAGACGACTCCTTATTAAACTCCTTCCCCTTTCCTCCTTGGAATTCCTCCCATCAAGGACTTTTTCCCTTCCTGTCTCATTCGCCTCATCAGGACCTTCCGGAGGGTGACAATGGAGTAGCTCAACCAGAATGGAAAGTTAAGCAATTTAACCTTTTGTGGAATTTCAATCAGTGATATTGTACTTGTAATGCGGAGGGTGAGTTGTGGAGGATCATAATGGTGCACACAAACTTTATGCTATTCACCCCTAACCATGAATCAGAAGCTAAATGGTCTGAACAAGTTTTGAATTACTTTGTTATAAAAAATGGTTTATTATATTTAAAATACTGAAAATTTGTTGGATTCCGATCTATCAGACTATCGGAATAATAGAATTCAAACATCATTGAAAAAAAAACCTTCAACGTTAGAGGCAATGAAGTATTTTGGGACTATTACACGTTAGAGACTGTTCCATTCATTAATCCAATGGTTGCCCGCGGTGTTGATTTATCTGATATGACACTCAACCGCCAAGTTTTACTCCAATTAAGGAGACTCAATTTAGAGACTATCTGAGCAGTTAAGTACTGCAGTTTCCTTCGGGTCAATCCTTCGCTGCTGACAAGCTAAATAATTTATCTCCCACAGTCAGATTTGAACTTAGAGCTTCACAGTAGTAACTCTGTACTTTAGTATGGGAATCACCTATTGTGTAGCTGTTAGCATAACAGCCTACAGAACAGGTTGCGGGTTCGAAGCCCGTCAGGTGGTCTTAGGATTTTTAAGCAGGAAGTAAAACAGCCTTGGTTATGCCGTCCTTTGGAAGAGAGGCTAAATAGTGATCGCTAGCCTGTCCTCTGTCAGGTACTCTTTAAATTATATCTGGACAGGAAAAATTAAGGACTTCCACTGTAACATTAATCGATTAGCAACAGTTGCAATTAGTGACGTTAAATAAATAAACGAAAAACTAACTAAATATGAACTAAGCAGGTGGACAGAAGTTAGGATTTTTTTCCTGGATAACATATTATTTACGAAATTTAATTGTTTGTAGTTCTTCGCCGGATATGAATTAAAAATTGGTTATGCGATATATAGGTAATTAACATCCCTACTATTCGGGGTAACCTGTGGCGTAGAGATAAGGATAAAAGCCTACTGTACCGAAAATCACCGGCAGGCAGCCTTAGGATTTTTCATAGTGGGTAAAATATATTTGGTTATGCCGTCCTTTTGGTGGGACTTAAAATGGGAGTCACAATTCCATGTGTTGTCAGGTACTCGTTAAAGTTCCATATTCTAATTATACCAGGACAGACAAAATTTACAAATCCAATTTCAGCATCGTCCGATTAGCTCTAACAGCATAAAGTACCATTAAATGTACAATCACCCCCAATATTTACAGAATTATACAGGATTCGTAAAATTGTATATTTCTATAGAATAGTGGGTGGATACATAATTATACTTCGTTGGTTAATATGAAAATTCCATTTTCTGCTGGCTTCAGATCTTTAGACGAGTGGGATTATATTGAATTTAATTATTATTGAATAGGTATTAAAGAAGCAGCTCATGATGAGCTCCCTTTGATCGTATTATTGAAAGGCTTTGAAATCCATAAAGAACGCAGACAATGAACTACAGCAATTTATTTTCCACCCTTTTTACTACATTTTTCCTATTACCATTTTGTAAGGGCAGATAATATAAGGTGGTTCGATTATCTCTATATCAAATGTTCGATTAGTTCAATATTAGTAATAGATAACGTAGAAAATAGAATCCTATAAATTAATTAAGCAACAACAATAATGCCCTCGCTGAATATCATAATTAAAAATAAATAAATCCGTACTACTACTATGATAGGTCTTGGGGCTAGGTACATGGTAGAGACTGTACAGCTTCTAGGATTGTGCAGAGAGTAGACTTGTTCGAGATCACACTCAATCGCCCGGTTTTCTTCTAATTAAGGGCTCACATTTTACAGAAGGCTTGGTAAGCACCGGGTGGGTGTCATTTACGACGATATTCATTTAATTTGTTGTAATATGGCATCCATTAGGACTACTCATTGGCTCATGGTCAAAATGATACACCAGGATATTAAAATTAAACTTTAAATAATTAATTAAGTCAACTTATATTAAACTAAAAACTATGATTTATTGTAATCCGTAAGCATTGTAGGAATATGTACTTTGTGTATTAACCTATAAAAATAAACAAGTAGTTAATTCCAAGAAAAACATTTGCTTAATATTCTAATCTCACAATGAAAACGAGACACCTTCGTTTTTCTTAATATTTGTTCACTTAGACTGTTTCCTCCTGAGCTTGTCGAAAGTGTTTGAATTTTTTATAAAGTCAGTTATATCTACAAAATCTACCGTTATTTGAACTTTTATCAAATATGGGATTATACGCAACGTTTAAATAACGTGAGTTGGTCATTCAACACTTTAATGATGGGAAATCTCTGAATCTATCGAACGGTATTATTTTTAAAACCTGTTTAACTGTCCAGAATGTACGAGTAGTAGGATTAAAAAAGGAAAACAGATATAAAAAAAAGTTGTAAGTGATAAGGATGAGACTTAAAAAACAAAATCAAATAAAACAAAATCCATGTGAGCCCAACATTGCCGCGGACAAGGCGCTAAGTTTAGAAACATTACTTCGTGTCCTAAGAAAAAAGTGAGATTTTTTATTATAATTTTCACTATGAGGTGAAATTGTTTATTTGTTTTAGCAAAGTTGAATATTTTTAATTTCATCGTTTGTAAATGTTTTTAATATTTATTTATTGATATTTACAAGTGTATTAAAATAAAACAACAAGTAAATTGGCTAAGTGATACATAATGACTTGATATAATGACAAGTAGAAAAACTGAAAACAAGTTCAACTAAGAAGGTCACGTGGCCATCTTCTTTTCAGACGCCTCGGAGGATTATCGGGAATTGAAGAGGAATCTAGGTTTGAAACTAGAGGGTTTGAATGGGAATTAAGTTTGTTATGATAGGATAGATAGTGGGTTCGGCCCATACCAGCAACAAATGGGACATTATGGTCGTTAGGGATGACTTTATTCTTAACAAAATTGAGGATTTTACGAAGGATTTTTGATTATAGGGATTGGATACGAGAGGAATTCGATGGCTTCGTGGAGCCCCGAAGCTCTACTCCTTAAGTCCAAATAGGTCGTATGATGGTCATGTAGATGAGTCTTTTGTAGTTAATTGGGAGCTTAGAGCGTTTGTCTAGTAAGTGTTGAAGTAGCCTGAAACGTCGAGCGGTTTCTTGTCTTTTCAGTCTTGTATGAGGATTCCAGGTTAATCATTTTTCGAGATGCACCCCTTAGCATCGGATCCGTTCTACAGACACCAGTGGGATATAGTTAAAGGATACTGAAGAGCAGGAAGTCATTGGTTTACGACCTAGGGTAAAAGTGATTTGATGCGATTTTTCAGAATTTATTTTAATTCTCCAATTTGTAAATATTTAAATTGATATTATAAATAGATGTGTTAAAGAAATTCGGGTTTATTGTCCTGTAACAATTTATGTTTTTTTTCGTTTTGTTTTTCTACAATGTACGTGACCTTGGGATGTTGTAAGTTCGCTTGTGAGCACTTAACCCTTAATTTATGAAATATCTTTCGCGTGGTCAGCAATTTAACTTCCCTGAGGTCCCCTCTTCTTTTACATGTATACATACTACCTAAAAGATTAAGATTAGTAGAGAAAGTAGATGGTAGGAGAGTAGAGAGTAGAGATATATTTGATAGGTTGTCACTAAAATAGAGCCAAAAAAAAACACTATTATTTATTATAATGCAATTGGGAAAAACCACAATGCAAAGCCTTATGTTTCAAAAATAAACCCACTTACCAGTCGACGTTTCGCCTATTCAGGCATTATCAAGACACAAAACCAAAAAAGGGGTTATGGGAATCACATCTCGAAGAAAAAGGTGCAATACATCCCAACGATCAGCAGCATATAATATATATATAACTTGAGTTATATGTTGAACGTCTTGGTGGTTGGGTGCTGTCTCATGTTTAGAGCCCGTTTGGGCTGTTGATCGTTGGGATGTATTGCACTTTCTTCTTTGAGATGTGATCTATAAAACACTTTTTTTGTGTCTTGATAACGCTTGAACAGGCGAAACGTCGACTGGTAAGTGGGTGTATTTTTGAAACATAAGGCTTTGCATTGTGGTTTTTCCCAATTGCATTATAATTTGATAGGTTCTAGAATGTAAGAGAGTAATCTCTAAGTAAGATGAAGGAATAAGAAAATGGTGTAAAAAAGTAAAACGCCTTAGCGGTAACTCTAACCCTGGCCCTAACTCTAAGTTGGGTGTAGTCCATAGTCAATAAGTTGACTTTTTTGATAAATCAATAGATAAGGCTTTTGATAAATCAAAAGTAAATAAGTCACCTAGTTAATTCATAATAATTTCTCCTTTATATCCATATTATAATGTTCAATAACTCAATAAATATATATATTTCTTACTAGTCGTCCAACGTTTGTTAATTGTACATAACAGCTATCCCTTATTAAAATTTAGGCATTCTATCAGAACTCCGTAGTAAATCCGAGCACAGTAATTAATTTGTCCTCGTTAAAAGTTTGGGGTTGAAAACAGTTTTCTTTCTGTCTGTTTTAAGACAACTTTTTGACGCAATGACGTGATTCAAAGTTCGTGATCTCACTCACATTCTACTTCAATGTTAGCAGACGTTTATGACCTACTTCTTCACATTGCCTGCTTTAAATGATTTAGGTAAATATGAATTAATCTGTTTTAATAAATTACTTATTCTTTACTTCATTAATGATTTATTTTGAATACTACTGCACCCGGTTAATATTGAAGTTATTGCGTCGCGATCATTAAGATGGAGACTAAGTTGTTGGGCTTGGTAACGGACGAATGCCTAAAAATTTAATAATAGCTGTGCCAACTAATAAACGTCTGAGTGGTTGACCGAGGCGTAGGTGGGAGGATTTTTTAAGACTGATCTGCCAGTTTTTGGTTTGGGTAGTAGACGGAAGTTAGTAAGCAGAGAATGAAGGTGTCGGTAGCTGATTCGGGTAAGTATAATTGTAATTAATACAATGGCTATATTAAACAATTAAATTTTCCAATAAAAAAAAAGAAATTTCAGGGCGATAACTACAAAAAATCTGTAGTAATTTGGAAACAAATAGAATTACATACTGTACATATATAAATTATCATTTTTAATAATAATGGGTTAAGTAAATGGTAGATCCTGAACTGTTCCTTGAACAACGGTTGTGCAGAGAGGTTATTTGAGTCCGATATAAAACTCAACCACCACGGTTTTTTGCCAATAACCTACTAAGGCGGGTGAACCCTATGAGGGTCTGGAGATCTCACAGTGTCCATCGGTGATTGTTAAGATATTAAATACTGTCACTAATTTGGACACTATTATAACTCCCGAGGAAGACCTGCAATGCATGCCGAAACGTTGGATTTGAAATAAATAGTTCTCCTGCACGGATTTTTATGCGGTTTTCACCAATAGATTGAATGATTCACCAGGATGTTAAGGTATATAATTTGTCGAGGTGTTGTGTAAATGGGTTGTTTATTTGTCACTTTATGCTGCTATGGATAATCGGTCGATGCTGCAGTGGGAGCTCTAAATTTTGCCTGTCCAGGTTTAATTAGGATAGCGATTTTTAACGAGTAACTGACATCGTCCAGGCTCGGGGCCCCCGTCAAACGACCCATTCCCAAACCCATTTCCAAAGGACGGTGTATAAATGGGTTGGAATATAACGATAATTGTCGGAATGGTTGAAAAAAGTATAACCGCCTGGGAGGTTTCAACAAAGGCGCTGCCTAGTATCTCTTATCTATCTATCTATACATATTATAAAACAAAGTCCTTGGATGTCTGTCAGTCTGTTAGCGGTAAACTCAATAACTACTGCACGGATTTTCATGCGGTTTTCACCAATTCATAGAGCTATTCACGAAAAAGGTTTTGGTATATAATTTGTCAAGGTTTTCTGTAAATTGGCTGGAATATAACAATAATTGTTGGAAGTATAGGAAAAAATATAACCTCCAGGTTTAGTTCTGCCTAATCCCTTTGAGATATGATGAAACGTTATATTCCATTTTTATAGATTTACAAAAAAGTCAGAGATAACACATATCTATTTTTTAAGGAAAGCTTACTTTACCTATTGTATCTTCTAAAAAATTGATACCGTACAATGCGGTGTTTGGAAAGCTATTTAGGCGATTGCAGTATTAATCTTTATCAACTTATATACTTTAGTTATCTTAAGCATTTCGTTTTATATATACAAAACCCTTTTATTTGTCCAAGTTATCTTTTATTATTTATTTCTTTAACAAGTATACGTTTCGACCCTTTGTGGTCATTCTCAATACATGTTTTTTATTTTTTATATTTTATCATCATTCAGTAGTTGAATTCAATCCGTAAAAATCTATATAACATTCAAAAAAGCAAAACATTAACATTATAAAATTTATCATTATTAAGCATTTCATGGGCATTATTAAAATATTTTATACCATATAATTTAAATGAATAGAATGCTTCATTACCCTGCAAAGCTGGGGTTCGTCGTTAGTTTAAGATAAAATATTTTTTGTGGGCATTGCACTAATATTTAAACCTTTCAATTCAAACATGCGTTTAGCCTGTTCCTACTACTTGAAGTTCTGTCGGCGTGCCTTCACTGAATGACCGATTTTCCCTTTGAATTCGCTCGTGGCTGCTTGCTTCCTCAACTAGAAGCCTCTCTAGTCTCACTTCCTTGGAAAGTCAACCACATCCTAATTCGAAGACCTCAAGTTTCTGTCATGAACCAAAAACCTAAACTATAATTACGCTTTGAGAACACTAAGGCACGAGGGAAATACTAAATAACCAGTTCAAATTTTTATAAAAATTGGAATTATTCATAAAAACTTTTGAATTAAAGTTTCCGCTTGGTTGGAGGAAAGATGTAATTTTTTTTTTTAATATTTCAATTAATATTAACGATCAGATCAAATCAATTTTATTAAATTCGAGAAGAAATATTACATTATATGTAAGGCTTTGGTGAATAAGTGTTCAACCTAATTGGCGATATCAGCAAAATATCAATAATACCATATTTTTTTTTTCTTGATCCCGCTAAACGGTCCCTCCCAGTTTTGTATTGTATAAAGTCAGCGGCTTTGTGCCGGTTCGAGTAAAAACCGCCTTCAGCGGACTCAGCCCATTGCACGCCTTAAAATACCGAAAGGTAACAGAAGGCTTTTGGTTTATATAGAAGGATTTTCAGGAATTTCTGTAAATTTGTATCATATTGTAAATAAAATTTTTGGAGGATGAGAAAAAAACAAAAAAAACATAATTTTTTAAGAAATATCAACATAATTGATAATTGCTTTGAACGCATTAAAATTTTGGGCTAGTTTTTTTTTTATTTTCTCTATATATGCCTTTTAATCTTTTATTTTTTTTTAAATAATAGATAAATTAAATATTATATCACTAAAATTAAAATACTAAATGATCATAATAAACGTTACCTCTTCTACCGTTGTGCGGGGAGAGGATGAATAATACATATGACACATTTTATACATTTTATTAGTTTATTAATTGATAGAAAGTATTTTATTAATTTATACATTTTTATATTATACTTAAGTAATAATAAAGTACTATTATATATATAATTTAGATATAAGAGCATTAATAATCTGTTGACATCCATGGATTGGTCATCTGGGATCTACAGATCTCTTTTGGGGCTCACCCAGCCTCTTTACAGTGGGTCTTCTTAACAAGGGATAAACCAGTCTGTACCATGTGTGGATCGTCAGATCTTTCAATGGTTGTGGTGTTGCAGTTTTTTTTTAATTAAAAATTTGGATTTGCAAGCTCTAGGAATCTACTATTTTATTCGTAAGATCGCCGGTCTTTATGGAATTAGTGTTAAATTCTAATCACAAATGTTTTATTTATAAAGAAAAAACTGAACCGTCAGAAGTGCATGAGGGTGTTGGGTATTGGTAGAGAATGTACTGTTCTATGAGAACGGTTGTGCAAGAATGTGATTTAGCAAAAAATACCTATACCTAATATTTCATTAGAAGGCATTCCTCAGGTTGCTTCAATAACCGACTCATTTGCCCTTTGTACCCTAAAAAACAAACAACATTTTATTTTAAAAAAAAGGAAACCATCATTCTTTATTAGTACCTTCATTTATTTATTTAATTAAATTTTACCCTTGTTTACTTCTAAAAAGAGCCGAAAAAATAAATAACTTTATGCCGCATCAAATTTACATACGGACTGCAATGCGGTAGTTTAGAAAATAGAGGGGGGAATTCTAATTTTTAAACGAGATGAAGTAGAGAAAGTTTAGATGTTTAAGAAAATATAAGATAGAAAGATATGAGTTGAACAAGATGAGTAGAATTGTAGAAGGTACGAATGGCTATGAGAGGCAAAGTGACAAATGTAGGAGGCTCGAATATTCTTCTACCTCTCTTCTTTCTTTTATTAATTTAATTCCTCCTTAATATTCTTCCTTGTACAACTGTTGTCCCAGAACCAGTACAGTCTCTACTATGTGCTGAACTTTTAAAGAAGCAAGTTCCCAGTGAATAAGTCTATTTCTTTTAAACTCCAGGTAAAGGTCCAAGTCGATATCATTTTACCAATAGCTAATAATAAACACAAAAAGTAAGAACAGCTACCTTTAACTTATCACCGCACTCCCCGTCACAAACCCGAGACTCTTCATGACTAAAAGTTATAGGTTATAGCTTCGGTTGAAATTCTTTCTTAAAACGTAGTAATTGACCAAATTTTATATCAATTTTTTGTTGTTGTTTTTTAATAAAAGCATTCCTTCCTTCTTCCCTCGAAGACAGAAGAAGGAACGAGTGATGAAGGGGAAGACGTAAATATAATCCATCTACCTCCTACTTTTTTTTTTATTATCCTAATACCTGCACAATCGTTGTACCCCTACGTTCTCCACTATTAAATGAATGGAGAACGGAGATAGTTGGGGGGGTGCAGTCAAAAAAACACCAAATAAGTACTAGACTTATATTTGGTAAGTGCCGACGTTTCGACCTACAGTGTAGGTCATCTTCAGGGCTATGAGAGAGAAACAAACAGAACAAAAAATATATAAAAACGTTACAGTAACAAGAATATTGTGACATGTAATGTAGAAAAATTAAAATAGTGACAGATATGAAAATTAAAGATAAAGAATATTAAAATAGTGACAGAATATAATAAAATTAAGATATTGACAGATGTAATAAAATTAAATATAATGAACAGAAATTAAAACAGTGACAGATATAATAATTAAAGATGACGAATATAAAATAAAATACAGAAAATAATTGTACAGAAAGGATAGAAAAGTAAACATAATATAAAGGGAAATAAAAATGAGGAGGTAAACCAAAGATACAAAATGAGAAGATTAACATATAAAGGTTGAAACATGAAGGATTTAGAGAAAAATTAAATTAAAGATATAAAATGTATGATAATGGACTTCTAGAGGTTACATAAGTAAAATGTATGAAACATATTAATACAAGAATAAGTAGAAAGAAATGAATAGGTATCTCGTAGAATGACAGTTAGAAATGTAAACAATATGAAAATATAAGTATGGAACTATATGTACAATAACTATTGTGTATTATTGTATTACTATTGTACAGTAACTATTGCATGAAAAATAGTTGATTGGATTAATAAATTTGAAAAATAAAAAAATAAAAATAGTGCTTATAAATATGAACTCTTTGATTACCAACACGATGAATGCCTTAATGATAAGGGGGAAATAGGAAAATATGTAGTGTGAAGAATGGAGAAAGACTAAAGAGAAAAAGATATAATAAATAAAATATTAAGAAAAGACGTACCGATTGGGAGAGGAGCCGCTGGTGCTGGTGCTAACCAACAATGAAAATACGTTACGTTTACACAAAAATACGTTTTTGTTCTGTTTGTTCCTCCCTCATAGCCCTGAAGATGTCCTACACTGTAGGTCGAAACGTCTGCGCTTACTAAATATAAGTCTAGTACTTATTTGGTGTTTTTTTTTTTTTTTACTGCACCCCCCAACTATCTCCGTTCTCCATTTTATCATCCAGTCAACTATTTTCCTCTCATATATTAAATGAATGGGTTATAGTTCTTTAGGTTGATATTCTTTCTTATATTGTAATTATTGCTCAAATTTTATATCAATCTATTGTTGTTGTTAATTATAAAAGCATTCCTTCTTTCTTACCTGGAAGATAGAAGGCGGAACAAGTGACGAAAGAGAAGTACGATTGAAGAATATAATTCCTTCACCTCTCTACTTTTTTTTATTATTCTAATTCCTGGTTAATCTTATTTCCTGCACGATCGGTGTCCCAGAAGCAGTACAGCCTCTACTGTACCCACCAATATAGATAAGCATCCCACCGACAGCAGCTTTTGAAAGAGCTTTCCTTATCCGGTCCTCCTACCCCTTGGAAGAAGGTATAGCTTCCATTCGTCGTTCCGATAATCTTCCAACCTCCAAATCCCGTTTATTCCATCATCCAATATCCCTAAAATTCCCAAAAAGTCGGAAATAGTAGGATAAGTTTTGAGATAAAATTCTCTCATTCGGTGAATGAATGATATTTTTTAATGTACTCATGAATTTGTGATTTTGTATATAATATATATTAGTGTGTGGGATATAAACCAAATGTATCATCTAGTTGGACATTTTATATAAGGAGAAATGAAGGAAATAAGTGTTAATTACTGAGAGTGTTATATATGTAACTATTAATTGTTTCTCTTATATAATTATTGTTAACTTATTTTATTTTTTTTTATTTCTCTTCGTATATATTTTTTTAAATATTGTTATTAGAAGTAATTTGCATTATTATATGTTTTTCCCTCTTTCTCACGTGCTATATTATTTGTGATAATTAATTCATTGTAATTATTTTTACACTCTAAGGCATAATAGCTGGCAATACCTGTATTGTTATTCTAAAGGATCTTGCCCTAAAATAAATAAAGACATTATTATTATTATGCTCATCTATTTTTTCACGCATTTGCGGGTTCAAACCAGAGATGGGGGACAAGTCCAGCCATCTGCAGTTATTAGTTTTTACTATTACATTTTCCTATTATATATTTCAAACGTTCAGAAATTTTCTGACGATTCTGGGTGTGCCTAGGAGAACTGCCTGTTGAGCCTCCTTTAAAACCTCGACCGGAATTCCCAGATTCTTAATGCCCTCCACCGTGGATTTAGACACCAATCCATTCGTGGAGATTATAATAGGTGTTACCTACACGCTTTCCATATGGTATAGCTAGCTCATTTAGCTGAGCCGCTAGTTCTTGATACTTTCGAAGTTTCTCTCCAACTGTTGAATTTATATTGTTGTCGTTGGGGATCGCAATATCTATTATAATTGCTTTCCTCTCACTCGACTTTATAAGGAGAATATCTGGTCTGTTATGATGCACTGTATGGTCTGTTATAACGGATTCATCCCAGTATAGCTTAAGGGGACGTTTTTGTAGAATTCTAATAGGATGGCACTTATAATATGGTGCCTTTACATCTAGAAGATTGTATTTCACCGCGAGGGCTTGCTGCAAAATTTTGGCCACATTGCTATGCCTCTGTAGATATTCAGTGCCAGCTAACACTCCACATCCACCAGTGATATGTAGCCGAGCATAGCCGAAATTTATCCGGCGTTGATGCGTCTTTTAGAACATGCCTTCTACATGATCTGATGGCGATAACTTGGTCTTGAATTGCGATCATTATTATTATTATTTATATCATGAACCCAAGATTGTTATAGTTGTATAGGTTGATATTCATTCTCACATAGCAATTACGAGTATCTATCAAACCTTGCTTTACGCATCTATCTGTTGTTTTTTTATAATGAAAGGATTTCTTCCATTTTCCCACGAATATAAGATGCGTAGCAAGTGATGGAGAGGAGATACTTCGAATATAATCCCTTCTCTTCCCAAGTAGTACAGTCTCTACTCTGTGCTGAACCAAAGGCCCTTCATGGGTTAAGTGGATTGATATTCATTACGCTATATTTGAATTACGATATATTTGATTTTTTTTTATGAAAACTTTCCCATAAATTCCGTATTCCTCCTTCGGACACCGAAGATGAGAGACGGAATAAGTGACGAAGAAAGCGTACTTCGGATATAATTCTCATTCCTAACTCATTCCTTTCTTTTATTATTCTAATTCCTGTTTAATCTTCCTCTTGTTTGATTAGTTCTCAATCCGTTTTGTCAGATCAAAAGGCTTTCGAATGAATGTTTAATGTTAATAATTGGCTATTCTGAAGCTTGTTGGATTCCTCCGTTATATCCAATTTGTCTCAGTCGGACTTAGCTTTATTCGCAAATTGACGGTCTGAAATGAAACAGTTGTTTGTTTATTGAAAGTGAAGAAAGAAAAATGATTAAGTTAATTAAAATTAAATTTAGAGCTGTGTGTTTGTATGCGTCGTAGTTGTAGAACTGGCTGCTGCCAAAATATAGATATAGTATAAATATATATAGGTATTTCTTAACCTTTACCAGCTTCAAGGCTGATATTTGGTTTCGTAATCTGTGTTTTTGACAGAATAGGATTATTAACTCTACCCCCAGCCACCATGGAGGACCAGTGGCTGATTACAGTCAGAAGACTGGGCGATGGGGCCGTCAACTCCTTATGCAAAAATAAAATTATATATACATTCTTAAGACTTATCAGCATCGGCGCTACTACTACTGTAGATTCAACGCCTCCTGGCTTTGGTGTTGCTTTTTCTTCCTTTCTTCCCAGTACTTTTTCATTTTCTCTCCAACCGCGTCTCTGATCATCTGTCCACACTTTGGTTGAGGCTTTGGCTCGTCTTCTTCATAGGTTGCGTTTTTAATCAGTAGCCTGAAGCGGTTCCTGCCACATATTATTTCTTCTGCAACACCTATTTTGTTGGCATCTTCCTTCACGGCTTCTATCCATCCCACTGTCTTCTTCAGTTTATTAATGTAATTAAAATACTTCTTTGTAATCCGTGTTTCTTCCATTATTTTTAAATGTCCATACTGTTTTAGCCTTCCCTTCTTCATTGTATCTGTGATTTTTTCTATGTTTTATACGAATGTTTTTTTCTCCTTTTAAGCTTTTCTTAAAATGTTCATTTTTTCTTGTTCTCTTACATAGTTCTCGGCTTCGGCTGATTAAAACTAAAATATACATGTTCAAACTAACTTTAGGGTTGTGTGCATGTATGGATCATAATCATAGCATTTATTTATAAGTCGGAGTAGTGGTTTTAAACACAAAGACTTGCTGACTTGTTAGGAAGGAATTTACCTAAAGCTCTTAACGACTTACTGTATTTTTATTTTTTTTATTTTTTAAACTAGAGGCGATTGGAATGACAAAGAAGGTTGGGGCCTGTAATGAGGTTTCCTTCTTTCTTTCAGCTACTAATTTTCTCTTAAGATCAGTTTTAAACGTCCCCAATTGGCGTGTTAAATTTTTTAACAAAGTTTTATTTTGTAAGTTGATAATTCAGGTCTCTTCTTTATCAAATAATGAAATATAATTTGAACACTTAGCGTTAATGTTTTTTTTTTCATATTATTCAACCAACTATTATTTAATTCGTCTTCAGTCTCAATTAAGACTGAATTGTTTCTTAATTCTCTGCATTTTTGACTCCCATTTGTAATTTACACGGATCAACCTTTTGCTTTAGTAATTGTTTAACCTCTTTAGAACCGTTGTTTTCCGTTGATTTAACAATTACTATTTATTATTATTTAATTATTTAATTTTCATTTGCACCTGCGCAATTGCATAACGGTACAAACAACTATCACATCTTCTGGACTACAGATCTTCACTTGACTTGAGGAACAAACGACTTATTTATAATAGTATACTAAAACCTATTTGGACATGTGGAGCAGAACTTTGGGATTCATCAAAAAAAGTTCACATACACAAGATACAAACAATACAATCCAAAAATCTCAGAAAAATAATTAATGCACCATGTATGTTTCGAATCACACTATACAAAACGACATGTTTATGATTCCCACTATAAAATCATATATTCATAACAAATACATAACATTCCACTCATCGACACAATATCACCCAAACCCACTCGTTCTTCCGCTTTCCAACTCCCTGTTACCTGGATTTGATAAAAAAAAGATTAAAAAGACATTGGCCGAGAGACCTACTCAACAATTGATATGTATTTTTTTTTCAAAATAACTGGATGATCATGGAGAAAAGCGAAGAGAAAGACACTCAAAATCAAATTTGCTGGATGCTCAATTGCGCAGGTGCAAATGAAAATTAAATAATAATAAAAATAATAATATTATTTGGTAATGTTAGTAAGTATTTTCCTGATTGAAGTAGATAATCCATATTCTCATGAGGATTTTTTTTATTTACCGCCAAAAAGCAAGAAAAGTTATCTGAGCTCGAATTGTAATGACTAATATGTTAGCTGTTATATGTTATAAACGCTGAGATGCTGTGTTGGTATACTTTTTATCTGTTAACAGTGGACCTTGAGAAATTTGCAGATCCTCCTGGGGCTCAGCCTGCCTATGTAAACTTGTTGTCCTTGACAAAAGGAAAATTTGACAGTTGAGTGTGAACAGTTTCCTGCACAACCGTCATTACTTTTTCTTAGTTACTGTTTTCTTTACCTACTGTTAACATGTTGTTTACCTAACTTTACCTTACCGTACCTAATTACAAATCCCAATGCCACTCATGGTACAGTTTATTTTTTACTTATAGCATTAAAAAAAAAATAAGTGATAGAAACGTAATACTGTAGAAATTGGTCGAAATATTTGTATGTGCCATCAATTTTACGAATTCTAGTTTTTTTTTTTAAAGGGCAGTATAATTGATATTTTATTTTTTGTATTGTTGCAGAGGGAATTGTCCTAGAGTAAATGAAAACTTTATTATATATATATAATATATATATAAGGGCGGATCCAGGATTTTTCGGGGGGCAACGGGCAAAAAAAAAACAATAACTTATAAATAAACTTGTAGTATTTATAGAAAGGTGTCAAAGTTTATTAAAATATCTAAACAATAGTTTCACTCACGTTATTTATGTTATTTTAACAACTATCATCACATGATTTGCTTATAAGTATGTACTGTAATGGATTCTCCACGGTACACAAAAAACCCTCTGGGGGCACGTGCCCCCGTGCCCCCACCCTGGATCCGCCTATGTACATATTTATATATACCTATATGTATACACTGACAGGCGGAAAATTTCATCCACTTGATTTTTTTCATGTTTTCATCTAAAAATATATCTGATTTGGATTGGTATATATTTTTTAATGAATAAGTATGCATTTTCTTTATTCGTTTTCAATAGGGAATGTAGCCAGCCATGTAACTCTGTGAGTTCTGGTCAACTCTGGTTCCCTTACTGGGGGAAAAGCCATTAATCCATGCTTATTTAATCTTCTTCGAACAGTACGTTCAGAAATTTCCACACCTCGAACTTCGTCGAGCTGAATTGCTTGAGCCAAGGTAAGGTCCCGGTTTCGTAGAGTTCTTAAAATAAAAAAACGTTCATCTGTGGTTCTGTTGCCCTGGGGCGTCCAGGACCGGACCTTCTATGGTGTCTCGTAAAGTTTCATAGGGAACTCGGATGGCATTAGTTGCATTTTTAATGGAACGTCCATCATCAATAAGTGCCACACCATGCGCAGCATCCTGAGCACCAAGAGGCATTTTTAATTTAAAATTGAAAAAATTAGAAGCCAGAAATTTGCTCCAAGAAACGGCACTGAGCAAATGACACTGAGTGAACATTTTAATTCCACAGAAAGTGGACATTCGAATCTAAAGTCTTTCATTGAATTAAGGATTAAGGATTATTATCCTCTATATTAACATTTCCAATTAAAAACAAATAAACAGCATGCATACTTATTCATTAAAAAATATAGCCCAACCCAAAACAGAATTAGTTTTAGATGAAAAGATGAAGAAATCAAGTGGGTAAAATTTTTCCCCTGTTAGTGTACATATATGTGTGTGTGTGTACCCTTGCAGGGGACTGCCAAGAAAAATCTTAAATAAAGATCCTGCTTCACTACAACACATGAATAGTCTTGCGTTTAGTACACGGTAGACATTGCACTATTTCTAAGCCCAGAGTTGTGCAGAGAGGTGATTCGTCCAAGACCGTAAATTTTCCACCAATTAACGGTACCCACTTTATAGAGGCTGGGTGAGCCCCGGAAGGGTCATCCGATCCCACAGGGTGCAACTACAGCTCTTAAATGATTAAATAATTTATCTTTCATAGCCGGGCTTAAACCTGAAACCTCAACATAACAGCTCTGCGCTCTATACTCTTATCCCGTTCCTAAATTCGTAAATGAATTTCTTTAAAATTGTGCTGAAGAAGTGCCCTTGTAGTTAATAATGGAATCTTGCTCAAAGCTTCCTCATTTAATTGACATGGATAACACTAAAGAAGGCTCAATTCTGTTAATCAACTCTGAGTAGCATTTTTAATTAAGATTTATTTCGATGATAAATAGAAACGAGCGAGAATTACAAGACACCCGCTGGCCATCTCGCAGAATAAGAAAAAAAAAAGTACCGCAATATTCTTAACCTTTCTCAAGCATTTATTTTCCTAATTAAGTGCATAACTCATTTTTCCGGCTTGATTTTCGGGCTTAATACCTCCTGGTTAAGTTGTAATTTACGAGTCTAATAAAGGGAAGGGGACTTGGCGAGCAACAAGTAAGTCCGAGCAAGACCCCGGGCTTCGATATTAGCACCTCAAAAGCCCGGGACTTTGCCCACTCTTAACGGCCGACTATATTATTTACCTTATTTAACCAACCTAATATCCTGGAGATAAATTTATTATGAGAACTTACAGCCCGAGGGAGGATGTAATTCCGACTTAAATACATAATCCGAGTGCCTACTTTATTTCATAATTATCTTAAATAATCTCTGTTAAAAAATTTTTGGAAAAAACTAAACGAAATCTTTAAAGGGATGAAGTGCGTTAGAATAATTGAAACATTGTGATCCAGCTTAAGGTAATTTATAGTACGAACGTAATAGTTCTATTTTTGAATGTAGGAAGTTGAGTAGCTAAGAGTGGGGGGTGCTTGGTTGCTATGCAGAGGTCTCCAGGTTCAAATCCGGCAGAGAGGATGTTCACTCTAAAACGACCGCTCCTCTCATTCTGCCTGCTCTACCTCCTTGTACCTGAGGCAGAGCCCTCTATCACTTCCTGGGTCAACTACTAGTAAGGCAAAATGGCCAGGTAGGCCAGTACAGTACAAGTAGTACACCAGTACAGTAGTAGACGAGCATCATCATGGAGTAGATTACTTGCAGGAAGCCAGCAGGGGGATGAGGAACCCACAGCAACAGGAAAGAAGACAAGCCGACCACAGTTATGTATAAACAGTAAAACAGTAAAGTTATGTACATGTATATCAAAATGTATTTATTTATTTATTCATACAGTCCACTAAACTTTTATCAGTGGCACCATG